>MIPV01007053.1:603-10765 GCA_001983365.1 Amanita bisporigera | reverse complement strand
AGCTCGTCTTCGCACACTCAGACTCTCCCTCTTACACTTGTGTAGGAGCTTAACTTACCCTTGAGGAAGTTCTGCTCTCGTTGCCCTTGAGGTTGACGATTCTCAACACAGTTAAGGTGTAACAGACATGTTGGATCCAGCAGAGTGACTAGGAACTCTTGAACAAAGGATTCTCCAGTCAGGAACATGAAGTTCAGTTCCACAGCAGAAGAAATGTGGGTTTGGTTGGAACCATTGAGAAGGCACAGACACAAAGTGGGAATAGGCTTCAATTGCAAGAGATATGCAGATATAAATGCAGGGTCTACAAAACAATGAGATGATCTGCAATATATGAGCATCAGAACAGAGGGTGAACTAGGAATGGTAGTTATTTTTAAATTTACATATAATGAGTCTGGATCAGAGAAAACAGTGCAAATACAAGCTGTTAGCAGCACATAGCTAGGACTCAGGCAACTCCCAGCAGCTGTGCTGGCCTGCAGGTTGCCTATCAATTTTTTGAGTTGTGCACATCAGTAGTGTCAGGAAGCAGAGTTGGTGCCAGCAGGAGCAGGGTCTCATAGGCAAAGCTAGATCTCTTGCCTTGAGCAGAGGTCACTTTCCTGCAGTCTTTTGCAGCATGTCCACCAACACCACAGTCTACACAGAGATTGTTTTCCATGTGGTGCTTGTGCTCATCTGTCTTGAGTTTTCTGTCCTTACCTAGTTTTGTTGAAAGATCAGGTTTTGGCTTGGAGGATGTGGAAGTGGAACTGTTATGGGACTGAGTGGATTTGTCAGAATTGGAATTGGAATTGTTGTCAGTCTTGCTGTCTTTGTGATTGGCAGCAGACTTGTCCTTCTGGTCTGGAATTGGAGTGGATTTCGAGTCACAAGCAATTTCATCCTTAGTCATCCAGTGAACCTGGTCGCATTGCTGAGCCTTGAGGCACATCCTAGCCAATGATGTCAGTTTGCCACCTTTGAGGAGTTCCATGTGGAGGTGGAGCAGAAGCCCATCATAGAAGTGTATGCAGAGTGTGGGTTTGTTCCATGTGGTCCAGGCCATGAGTTTATTGAACTTGACAATGTAGTGGGTTACATGGTGACTGTCCTTCGTCTGGAGGATGGTAAGTGTGGTTTTGGCATCTCCACAGAAATCATATGGGCCAAAGTGTTCACTTAGCTCTACCACAAATTTATCCCAATCCCACACCCAATGTGGAACTTCATCAATATCTCCCACAATGACCAGTGACGAGCACAGTCCATGACTTATGCAGAGATCACATGTACTGGTCATTGTGTCATGTACAAGGTCTACCGCAGTAGCAGCAGTTGCCTGAGACCCAATGCTTACTAATCCTGGCCATATGAAAGCATGCTGATGACACCAAGATACACTGAACCATCACAAAAAGCGAATGAGCATGTACCAAACCAGCCAAACAATTGGAATACATGTGCAAGGACAGTAGATGAGCTTCCCAAAACTCATGAAGCCAAACTGAACATCAGAAAGCACCTTCAAGAAACCACATGCCATTCCTGATATAAGATCCTGTGCCAACCAAACAACAGCACACAAGCGACATGATTTATGGCAAAGACATGAGCCAAAAGCCCATTACACCAAAGCTGAGACCTTACAACAAGGACCCTTAAGCACACTTAACCCACTAAGGATAGGCAATACAAACAACTGACAATCAAAGTTTCATCATACAGGTAACAGTGGATCATGGAATACAAGCTAAAAATGTACCTTCATAGCACCATCAGCCCTCTACTATCATCATCACCACCAACACATAGTTTTGATCATCATATCATCCTTGTTGAAGAAACCTCAAAGACAGGCTTGTTGTAAACACACACATTCAGTGCACCAAGTATTCACACCAATGCCAAAACACAAATTTGCATTGAACAACATCAGGAAAAGTGTAGAAAGTATAAATACATAGAAATGTACAATGGTAAATAGCAAGTTGGCTCCCACCTTCATGTATCATGTTTGAGTCTCAATCCCATCTTCATTTCTATCACATTCAGACGTGTGTTAGTCTTATTTGTTTTCTTTGTTGACTTTTGGAACAACACTTTGTTTGTGTTGCTGCCCTTCATCTATTGTACCAATATTTCCCCACTCAGCACCTTTGGTAACACTCCTTTGCATCCAGCCAAATCCAAACCAAACTCTACCCACCTCCTGACCTAGCCTCAGAACCTTTGGTCCCCTTTCAATCACAACATGCCATCCTGGAAATCCCTCAGGACCATCAGAAACCATCAGGACCTCTGGAAATGAGCCTAGCCAACTCGGTTCCCTTATCCAATACTTTGCCATGTTCAAGAACTACATCCACTCTCATCAACACTGGTTACTCCTGCCAGTAGGGAGTTAGGTTTATTACTGGTTCAAACCAGTCAAGTGCTGCACCCTTTAGGAAAGAGATGGCATAGCAGATCCTCTTCTCATCCTTGGCAAATGAATCCAGGTGGTCACTGAAAGCAAGGTTACATGACACTAGGAACTTGCAGAGTTTGTTGGGTTTAGTGCCATCAAAGGACTCGGGTTCTTTGACTTTGACAGAATGCAGAGTGCAAAGTTTGTGGAGTCCTCTGTTGAGGTTTGTCAATGCCTGAGTGAGGAGGATGTTGGAGTTGGGAGTGATGGAATTGTCATTGTCATTGGGGTTGGCTGTAGGGTCAACTGGTACTCCTCCCATACTATCTGGCAGAGTTGGCCCAGGGTCTTCATCACCTCTATTGTCAGCAGGGTTGCCTGTAGCTGCTGTAGGGTGCAAAGCAGATGGGAGTGGCTGGTGAGCATTGGAATAGTGCCCTTCTTCATCACTGTCCAAAGAAGGTGATGCAGCACAAGTCTTGCCTTTGGCAGGGTTGTGGCTGAGAGTGGAGAACATGCTCAAGTGGAACTGGGTTTGTTGAGAGCAGGCCATAAGGGTCCAGAAACAGAACTATACTGGGCTTGGCTTCAACTTGTGGTTGTACCTAGTGTTCAAAAGTCTGGTCTGGTCCGGTTTTTTGGCTCAAAATGGAAAGACTGGAACCTAAACCGGTCCAGGACCGATACAAATATGGTAAGGACTGGACTGGACTACCTAGGACCAGTCTTTCAACCGGTTTGGACCAGTCTTTTAATAAACCAGTTTAAACTGATTAAAGACCAGTCTGGACTGGTTATTTATTTCTGTATTGCATTTTATTACATGTCAAATAGAGATGAAACATAGTCTGGGTGGTTATGAACATTTTCTCTCTGCTAAGCAAAGCACACCAACCAATGTCTGACATGCAATCTGCGTTGACATTTTGTGGCAATTAATGAGCAATGCTTATTCAATAAATTTACCAAACTTGAATGGGAGCAACACATGATGAACCAATGTTATAAATGCCACTCTAACATGCATCAGAGTATAATGCAATAGTTTTGCACTCCAATCTGACTTGCTTAATGGTATAATAAGCTTTGAAGAATAAATAACTGTCATGAACTATGAGAGAAATGTATTTCAGCATATCTCAGTCATTTCTTTACTGTTTTGTATGAACTATGGACCAAATTCAAGGTCTTAGTCATGGGCATACAGCCACCTATGTTATGTGACCAATAGACCAGTCTTTTTGCGGTTTTTGACTTTTTTCAAATTCAAAAGACCTCAACCAAGACTGCAAAAGACTGGTCCATCTAGGGGCCATCGGTCTGGTCTCTTTCAGTCCAGGTTCGGTCCAGTTGCGGTCTTTTTTTCGGTCTTTGGACTGGACCTTAAGACACTAGTTGCACCTCCCATGTGCACTGTGCTCAATTTCAGGATGATGAGGGAGTAGCAAGCTAGTTGTCAAGGGTGCACATGGCAGAAGCAGAATACAGAATTCTGATATGAGCATGCAGATGGGAATGCAAAGCTTGTTGACATATGGTGAAGGGAGCTCAAAGTTGTAGTAGTGGAATACAACTGTGAGGAGATTGCAATCCATGATGAGCAGAGGAGGAAGGTGAGGAAGAGGAAGGAACAATGACTGCAATTACTAGACTGAAGATACAGGGCTAGTTAATGCTACTTATATAGGTTTTCAACTGTATATACAAAATGCGGACTTAGAGTAAATGACTCAAAGAGTGGTGCAATAAGGTAGCATAGTTACATGATTCCACAGTCAGGGGAGTGCCTGGTGGCAAGGTACATCAGGCAAGTCAGGTACACCAGGTGAGATAAGGTGGTGAGGCAGAACACACAGGTGCCTGGTTGGTGATGTGATGAGACTGGGTTTGCCATTGCAGGTTATTTGGGTTGCAGGTGTCAGAGTCTTGATGTTGTAATCCCCTTGACATTGGTGCAGAGTAGTTGTGATGTTGTGAGTGTAGCAGAGTAGGGATGGACTTGTGTGGAATGTAAGTGGAACTGCATGGGATAGGACAATAGCAGAGTATGGTGGAACCTGGGCAGAATGGACACAGAACATAAGTGGAACATGTGTGGAATAACTGTGGGATTGCACAGGATATGACAAGTAAGTCACCTTTGACTCTATCTGTGCATTGAATACTGATATATCATAGGTTGAGCAATATTGGCATGAAATTCAATGTTCAAGATAGTCAGCAGAAAACCCAGAAAAAGAATTCTGAAGTGGAAAAGGATGACACACTTATTGGTGAATATGAATTCCATTGCCTTAAGCTCCTTCAATGACATCAAGGCAACTCAGAGGAGGCATGGGGTCCTGGGATGTGGAGGTATCTAAGCATCATAGAACCTGATGTAGAATGTAAAACTGACATAATCAAATGGTGGCAAGCATGTTGCTTTGTTAAAACTTTGAATTGACAAATGCTTAATCACTATTAATAGGATCATTGCCATCTATATCCAACTCTTGCCCAGATAGCATACAGTACTAATATATGTCAATAACAGTTTTATTTCACTGGCTATGACCAGTGTAACATGCTTGTTCCAGCTGCATTGGGACCAAATGCCAAAGCAGATTGAGAGCTGAGTTCTAGATATAGGACATAGCCACATCAGCAAACACTGAAATGACCAAACCTTCACACCAACACACATCACAACAGCAGCATAGGGTTGAACCCACTGACTGGCTATTATTCCACCATGGCAGGAGGACAGGATGCACAGAGACCATGAACTTGGTGGTGAAAGCATTGCTGCAGGTAAGTCCTGTGTATGGACATATATAAAGCCATCTGTAGTAGTAGGAAGACAGTTTTAATACACCCCATTTGTTACTCTCAACCTTTGCACATCACACACTTCGCTCAGCAACACCATTGCCATTCCCTTCATTTCATCTTGCCTTCATGGCACCATCTTGCTGACTGACCTCACAAGCCCCTTTGGCTGAATGCTGTTCTCACATCAGCCTCACTTTAACCATTTCACTGGTCCTCATCAGTTCTTTATTGGTTATGACTGGTGAAAAAACTGGACTGTAACTGGTAGTGACTGCATCAGCAAATTTGGGGGCTCTCTGCAGAGGCTTCTGCAGCACTGCAGAGGTACCACAGAGCCCACAGGACCAGGAGATAAGGTATATGTTCTGTGCAGCACTATGCAGTACTGCCATACTCTGCTGACAGTCTGTGGCAGTCTGTGGCAGTCTGTGGCAGTCCAAGCCACAGAGTCCCACAGAGTCCTATAGAGTCCCACAGAGTCCCACAGAGTCCTATAGAGGACCACAGAGTCCCACAGAGCCTGTATGTGCAGCCTGTGGCAGATTATATTACATATTATGTCATCAATCATATAAGTAAATTAAAGTAATACATGAACATAAATAACTTGCACATGATGAGGATTGAACTCACAACCTTAGAGCACAGCTGATGCAATACAAACCATTACACCAAACTGGAATTATCATCTTGGTCTCAAAAACACATATATCCTATATCCTCTACAGTGGACTTGGTCTTTCCAGCCCTTTCACTCAACTAAATCCTATTTTCCGAGTCAGGTTCTACAACTCCAGGTTTGTGTAAGTGACGAAAGTTGTAGTATAGAAGAAGGCGCACAACTTTTGTCACTGGCAGGAATGATGCCAACCAGTGGTTCCTAAGTTATTCATGTTTATCCAATTGACAAGTGATTACAGACAGCTGCAGTGCTGATACAGAGCCCCACAGAGCCCACAGAACCTGGAGATAGTAAATGTTCTGTGCAGTCCAAGTACAAAACTGTACCAAGTAAACCACAGAGCCCCACAGAACCCCACAGAACCTGGAGAAAAGGTATATGTTCTGTGCAGCACTGGCTGTTACAATTATGCATACTTTCATTTTTCTTATGTCAGCACCTTCCTTTCTCAGTGCTTATGCAATCCTTTCATCTCACATTATGCTTATGCAATGTTGCACATCACAATGCTGTGACTCTTTTACAGACAGTAGGTTTACATATAAATAGCAGAGTTTGTCTTAGGTCAAACCTTAAGTTCAACTTAGCTTGTATAAACCTTATAACTCACTGCAAAGCTTGTTAGTAAGCCAAGTTAATCTCTGGCAACCTTACTAAGGTTGTGGTGAGATCAAGTCATTGTTCTTGCACTCTCACCTGCCACACTCGCCTCAAGCCTGAGTCTTATCAGCAGGCTCAAGCACTGTCTACTCTATCTCCTTTTCACCAAGCTCCTTATCTTGTTATCATCTCAGATGATCCTCATGGCATTACATCATAGAGTAGATTGGACAACAACTTCTTCATCATAACACTGTCTAGTACTGCCACAGGCTACTGGGAGTCTGTGGCAGTCTGAGTAAAAAACTGTAAAATAAGCCACAGAGCCTCACAGATCCTGGAGATAAGGTGTATGTTCTGTGGAGTACTGCCACAGTCTGTGGTAGTCTGTTGGGCACTGCAGCTGTCTGCAAACACTCTGCCAATTCACTGCAGATTCACTGTCAGTACTGCACTGCAGCTGTCTGCAAATATTCTACTTGAAGTCTGTGACATTCTGCCAGCCCTGCAACACTGTGGGCACCATGACTGTGGGGAAATCCAAGGTTTGCTGATGTGGTCATCATTGGTCCAGTTTCAGTTCACAATAAAACCCTGCTTTTTGTGACTGGTCATGGTTCCAGTCATTGCCATAAAAGGCAAAAGACTGGAACTGGACCAGACTTTGAAACCCTAATTGGGAGAGAAAGGACAATGTCATTCACAGTGAAGTAGGAGTGGCAAGTTGGGCACTCTGTTATTTGCCATCTGTTTGAGCATACAGATTACAGGCTTACAGCTATCTCCACTTACAAACTATGCCATTCATCTCTGCATTCCTTTCATAATCATCAGGTAAAACACCAAGTTCAACTGCATTGAGAAGCTGAGGAGCTAAATGTTAGATGATACTACATCACAATTTTGTTACCATCCTGCTGCCATCCTGCTGTAGCCACATCAATGATATGAGCACATTGACTGGTGTGGACATAATGCAGACAAATCACACAGTGATAGTCATAGGTCACACGCATTTTGGCCTTAACAGACTGCAAGAAAGTTGCTTAGGAAGCACCTGCCATTATTAGGGAGGTTTTGAGGTCAAGACTAGTGTCAGAAAGGGGTTCAAAATCGCTGTTGCAATGCATCATGAGTAATGGTCCTTTTGGTGATTGCCAAATATGTCACAACACTACTATGAAAGGCAAGTATATAAATAGGGGCAAGGAGCAAGACACGGACTTCCACAAAAAAACAGAAACAGACGGTTGTTCTGAGGAAGTCGAAGACGAAGTCTCGGTTCCGAGGCCGTAAGGACTCGGTCTTATGCCATCCAGGATTTTGGATGCTGGCAAAGCCCGTCCTTCCTCTCTCACGCCTTCTTAGGTAACTTGTTTCCACCCTGTCCTTCACCCGCCTGCCATTCTAGCCATCAGATCAATATAGGTATACAATGGCAAAAATCCCTGGCCTCGGACACTTGCCACACGTAGCAGCGGCCCACACCCCCCTAGTCTTTTAATCGGCGAGAACTATATAGTGGTTTAATGCTAAGCGCCGGGAATTCCCAAGGCGTGACTTGCCAAGCCAAGCCAAATAAGCCTCTCCTCCGCGTGAGAGCGTCATCGGTGAAAAACTCCTGAGCATGTCCAGTGAGGACATGGCGTCAGAAGAACGAAATAATCAGCAGATCTCAAGATAAAAGAAGCTAATTTCTTCAATTCCCTCGGAGCCTGCCGCCAACCTGGTCCGTTCTTCTCTTTCTGTATATACCTTGTCTGACCCTCTTCTGCAGGCCTCGGTTCGTTCATTCACGCGGAACTCAGGATATTTTTATTGGATCTTTTCGCGAGATTCGTGATGAAAATCCATCTTTGATGCGTCTCTGTTTTCCGATCGCTCCGAGTCCTGGACCCGAGTCAGAAACTCGACGGTATGTCGATCTCCTCCAATCTGACCACTCCACTAACAGTGATCCTTGCAGCACTACCGCACGTTCATCACAACCGACTACCTCTCGAGGCCCTCCACATATGAAACCCACACAATTCCCCTCGTTTGACAAGCTGATGACTCCCAAATCCAGCTCATCCAGTGACACGATCAAACTCATAGATGTGCCTACTAGCATTGCTCGAGCCTATTGCATGTGTAGTACGTAGATCCCCGGGTCAGAAATTTAAAATACCAACCGATTAGGAACGTTAGGCGAGGTGGTATAGGTGTCACTTTGCTCGCGTGAGGCACGACGTACTACATAGATTTCTGTGAGATGGGAAAATGACCAGTGAGTTGAACGCAATCTCAACTTCGTTCTGCTCACTGGCAAGTCCATCGTACGCGAGCTTAAGCCGCCGCCTGCTGGGACGTCGGCTTTATTACGCGCGCGAGACACTTCCTGCCTTAGCAATACGGTCCCATTCACGCGTCGTCGAACTTTTGCTCCGAATATGAGCGACTTTGCCTCTCGAATACTCCAACTCACTATCTCTACTAGTCTGGAACTCCATCCGGGGACAATGATGAGTATTTTGAAATGTTGGAAAGGGGGGAGTTGGGACTAGTAGTCTCATGCCATGTCATCAACTGTACCCACCGAATGTCATCGTCGGACTTTCGTGGCCGTCAAGCTCGTACTAGCCACCAATCGCACAGAACGACGTTCCACCATTTCAAAAAAGGAATCGTGATGTTGTCAGTTTCCACTTCCAGTTCAGCAAAGATGCTGCATCCTTTGAACACAGAATTGAGTTATTCGGGGGAACTTATGGACAAAGATTTATAGCAGCGGAAAGCGGGTGGGCGTGAACGTTCGTAACAAGTCCATGAATTCGTTAATATCCTAAACGCGTACAAACATCCAAGTAGTTGCCATTGATCAGAACGCCAAGGCGAAGAGCGTAACGATGAGAGCCATTAATGGGTATCCAGCACCAGTATTCGCTCTGGTAATACCGGCATTGGGAGTGCGCGTAGCGCTTGCACTTGCACTTGCAATGGCAGTAGTCGTCGACGTCGGTGTCAGACTGACTGAGCTGGTGAGACTGGTAGCGCTGGTAGCGGAGGAGAGGCTAGTAGTAACAGTGAGGGAATCGGTAGTAGTACTGGAAGAGCTAGTGGAAGTAGCGGAGGAGCTAGTGGTACTAGTAGTGGGGGAACTGGTGGTACTAGTAGTGTGAGAGCTTGATGATGATGTTTTGCTGGTGTGCGTCGAAGAGCTCGTTGTCGTACTAGGAGCGGCGACGCTGAGAGATGACACTCCAGTGCCTTTACATAACTGATTGTATTCTGCGAAGGATTATTATATCAGTGAATGGAGAACGTAGTCCATATACTTACCAGAGGCGAGCTGCGTAAGTTGCTTAACGACGTCGCCGGAAGGTTCGACTTTCACGATGCAGTTGATGCATCCCTGAAAGCTGCTATCCACGGTCTTGGTGCATATACAGGTTGCAGAACTGCATTTCTGCTGCAGAGTTGATCACAGTGAGCAAGACTTTTTTACACAAGGACATACACTGATCGAATTTAATGCGTTGATCGCTGGGGTGCATATTTTCTGACACTAAAAACGCAGGAGCATCAAGACATAGGACTTTTTGATGAGTGCAAAACTACCTGGGGAGGGAGTTCAGAGATGGGGATGGTACCCGATTGACGTTTGTCTACAGCGTTACGAAGTTCGTGCCTTT
>MIPV01007044.1:0-10264 GCA_001983365.1 Amanita bisporigera | reverse complement strand
ATGTATATGTTCGCTGTTCCCAGAGTGTCGATTGTTTTGTTACATGGTGTGAAAATTACCCCCTTTGTAAGACCATGGTCCACCGTGACCAAAATGGAGTCAAAACCATCTGAAAGAGGCAGATTGGTGATGAAATACAGGGTGACTTGTTGAAACGGCCATGTAGCTTTCGATTGAATTGGTTGATACACTGGTGTGTTTGGGTGCGTGTTAACCTTCATCTGTTGGCACAATGCGCAGCCTTCAATCCATTCTTTTACATGCCTATACATCCCTGGCCACCAATAATCCCTCTTGAGTAATTCCAATGTTTTAAAATGTCCAGGATGCCCTGATGTAATTGCCTCATGTATTTTCTTGATCAAATTTGCATGCAAACCATCATGGTCAGGGACATAAACCTTCCCTTGATAATGAATTAATCCATTTACGTATGTCCAGTCCTGAAGCTGTGATTTGATCGGTGGAGCACGGTGTTTCTCAACTACCTTGATCAGAATTTGTCCAAAATCATCCTTTGACATTGCCTTTTGGAGATCTGTTACCAAGTCTTCTGCGATCAAATTAATGAATTGTTCAGGAGGTAAAACCATCATTTCTTCTGGTTGTTCTTCATTTCCCATATGATCTGGGTGTCTTGACAGCGCATCAGCTTCAAACATTTTTGTTCCAGGGATGTGTTCGATGCGTAGGTCAAATTCAGATAAAAACAAAGACCATTGTGCTTGCCTGGGTGTTAATTGTTGTGGTGTGTGGTAGAATGACAGGTTTTTGTGATCACAATGTATAATTGTTGTATGCGGTGACCCATGCAATAAGTGCCTCCAAGTTGTGAGTCCTTTGACGATTGCTAGCAGTTCTCGATCATAGATCTGATAATTTTGCTCCGTTGGGGTTAGTGCATGTGAAATAAATCCACAAGGGTGTAGGGCTCCTGTTTCATCGGCTTGTTTTAACACTGCTCCAATTGCTTTGTTAGATGCATCAGTTTGAAGGATGAATGGTTTTGCCACATCTGGCATTAATAGTACTGGCATGGATGCAAACTTTTCTTTTAGTTTGTCAAATGATTTCTGCTGTTCTGCGCCCCAAATGAATGATATGTCTTTCCTGGTGAGGTTGGTGAGTGGCTTCGCTAAAGATGCAAAATTTCCGATGAATTGTCAATAAAAGTTTCCAAATCCAAGGAATGATCGAACTTGTTTAACTGTAGAAGGGGCTGGCCAATCGGCTATTCCTGCCAACTTGATTGGATCCATCTGTATTCTCCCTGGTTTGATGATCATGCCAAGAAATTCGACTTCTTGTACAGCGAATTTGCACTTTTCGAGTTTCAGGAAGAGATCATTTTCCTGCAATCTCTGAAGCACACGTTTCGTTCATATTTCTAATTCCTCTTTCGTACTGGCACAGATTAGGAGATCGTCCATGTAAATAATGAGCCATCCTTCATTAATCATATCCCGGAAGTATTCATTCATCATTGTCTGGAATGTTGATGGTGAATTACAGAGACCAAAGAACATTACTGTTGGTTCATAAAGGCCCCTGTTTGTGATGAATGCAGCCTTCCATTCGTCCCCTTCTTTAATCCGGACGTTGTTGTATCCCCATCTGAGGTCTAGTTTCGTAAAATATTGGGCATCAGATAGTTTCGTCATTAGATCAGAAACAAGGGGTAGCAGATAAGCGTTTTTGATTGTCCACTCATTTAGATATCTGTAATCCTGACAAGGTCTCAAAGCACCGCTTTCCTTTTTCACAACAAAGAAGAATGGAGAGGCCTGTGGGGATTTCGACGGTCTGATGTATCCTTTTGTGACCTGTTCTGTGATCCACTCATCCAAGGACGATTGCTCCTTCAAGGATAGTGGGTAGATCTTGCTCACTTTCAGAGAGAAACCTTGTTTTAGTTCGATCGCATGATCCCAGGGTCTAGTTGATGGGAATCGCTCTGAGGCTTTTTTCTCAAAGACTTCCTTCCATTTATTGTATTCCGATGTTAAAGTAGTTGGTGGTTCGTCCTTTTTGAGCTGGTGTTCTAGTGATTGAGAAGTCGACGTTTTTACTCTGATCCAGTAATCGTCTTCTCCCCATTGTTTACTATCAAGGGCCATCTGCCAAATCGGTCGATCATCCTCTTCTTTGATTTGTTCCATCTGAACCGTTTTGCTTTTCCAATTAATCATTGGATTGTGCTTCTCCAACCAGGGAATTCCCAGGATTAGACGCTGTTCTCCTAGTTTCATGATCAAGAACCAATTGTCATACATTGTTCCCCCTATGGAATAGTTGATGCGTGTCCTGTGAGTGATTACTCCATTGGTATTAATTGTTCCATCAGCGTTTCGCACTCAAAGTGGTTTTTGTAATTTCTCCTTCTGTAGGTTTTTCATAACTTCTTCATCAATAAAATTTCCATCAGCTCCACAGTCGATTAATGCAGAGGTTTCAGCAGGTAGGTTGGACAATTGAATAGGGATCGAGATTCTTCTATCATTGTTTGATTGTACAATTACAGAATCAAGTGCTAATTGTTCTAGTCTGTTGGAGGAAGTGTCAACTGCTGCCTGACACTTCCTGACTAAAAACCCTCCATTTCAAGTTTGTTTAGGAAGGTGTTCCTTTCTTCTTTGGTTAATTTGGCCAACATTGCCCTGATCGTTTTGATCGAGCCTCCTATTTCCTCGGTAGATTTCTCCTCGGTGATTGAGTGAATATTCCTGCCCTGGGAGGAGGATCTGGATGAGTTGTTGCTGCGCTTGGGGCAGTTCCAGGAGATGTGTCCCTGTGTGCCACATCTGAAACATTTCCCTGTTTTCCTATATTCCTCTTTTTGCACTTCTGTTAATCGTCCAGTGGGCATTGTGTTAACCATCTGGTTGGTCCCTGTTTGATTTCCCCTGTTTCAATTGAAACTAGACCACTCTCCTGATCTGGGTCCTTTCCCCATAAGTTGCATAGTTTCCCAGGCAAAGTGGAGTTGTTCCACTTTTGTGTAAGCATCGTTCATGGTTTTATACTCCATCTGATGCTCTAGGACTTTGGTAGCGATGCTGTCTGGGAGTTTTTGAATGAAAGCTTGGAGTTGAGTGGTTAATCCAGTGAGGCCAGTGAGCTCTATCAAGGTGCGGAATTTTCGGATGTATTCAGGGACTGAAACTCCCCCTCCTACACTTAGATTGGCTAACTCGTTCAGGGCCCTGACTGCGCTATTAATTTCTCCCCAGTCGGCGATGAAACGTTGATTGAATGTTTCATAATCATTCCATTGTATTCCTGTTGTTTTTCCTTTGTTGGCATTTAACTCGCCTCAGATGATCATTTTCCAATTGTCCAGCTCTGGTCCTAAGCATGCTAGAGTATATCTGATCTTTTTCTCGTCTTTGCCCTTATAATTATTTTCATTAAGAGCGAAGAAATCTTCAAGGGAGTCTAAAAATGACTGCGCTTCTGTTCGCTTTCCTGTAAAGACCCTGATGGGCTGTGGTTTGATATCCCCTTTGGTAACCTCTGTTGTATCGGTCATTTCTTTTTTGGGTTCTTCTTCTTTCTTCAATTCTTCGTCCTTCTTTTCTTCGCAGAATTGGTACCAGGCTGTGACAGTTTCGGGTGGTGCTGCAAAGAATGCTGCTCCTAGGCTGAGTTTATTGTAGGGTGCAAACTCTGTCCACCAGGTAGCTTCTGGTTCGGTAATAGGTTTTTCTAGGAGGTGTTTAACGTCGTATTCTTTGTTGTACCACTTGATCCAAAGTTTCCTAGGTAATTCTTTGTCTGGATCTCCTTCTTTGTATTCCCCTGTAAAATAGCTTTTGCTGATAGGGATGTTCTTCTTTACTCCTTTCCAACACCACTGGTTACTATGTATGGAAAAGAAGACTTCTGTTCTTTCGAGATAAAAATTCCCATCAAAAGCGACTGCTCCATTAGGAGGTCTTTCTTCAAAGCTCTTGGGATCAATGATGTCTTTTGCTAGTGACGATGCACTGAGCGGTTCCTTGAGTTCCAACTTATGTTATGGACAATGCCTTCTTCATCGTACTTAGAAACAACAAACAGAGTCTCAGTCTGCTCCCAGTCGTGACGACTACTGATAGATCGGTGAGGACGCTAAGTCTGATGATGACGAAGGCCCTTAGATCGATGCGTTCAACAATGAAGAGGAGAGGCGATGATTCAGAGGCTGAGAAGAAGGTAAAACTCATCTAAGTTGGAACTGAGGTACTACTGTACAAGAGAGGTCTTTATATATGTTTAGAGAACAATAGAAATGATGAAAAAGGAAGAAGGCTGTAGCTACCTGAGAAGGAAAGGTGAAAGTAACTACCAAATGGAAATAATGTCCAAGGCAGTGCGTATGGTAATGATGTTGATGTAATTAGAATAAGTCTGTCCACTGTATAACAAAGATGACGAGTAGAGAAAAGAAACTGTAACATCATGAAGTATGGCAGAAGATGTTGATGCTGATGTCAGTGTGGGCAGTGGAGCTGAGGGTGGCAGCACTGAGGACGGTGGAGGCAGAACATTCTCGCTTTGCCTGCTATTGCACGTATGACCTGAACTCATCATCCACCATTATCAAGTCAAGCCTAAAGAGGTGGATACTCATGATTGTGACCAGCGAGGCCGCAAGCGCTGCAACACATGGTTCATGCTGGAACAGGAACTGTTGCAATGGCTGCCGAGTCTGGTGTGATAGCCATTTCGACCTTCAGGTTCTTCTTCTTGCATCTTTTCCTTGGCGCATGTTGATCAGCAAATGATTCATGAATAATTGAAAGAAGAGTCGGGCCATATTGTTCAGTGAGATCCTTCCTCCACTTGGTTTCTGTGACCAAACGAGCTACATTGGGTAGTTTGCCTGCCTTGGCACATGCAACAATACGGTCAATGGTTGAATCAGTCATTAGAAGATGGGACCCATGCACTGCGACTACTCCAGATCCGAACCGTTTCATGGCCTCCGAACATCTCCACTTGAAAATTTTCTTCTTCAATGAAAGCAATGATCCATCGCTCATCATGTCAATGGGCTTCAATCTTGATTTGCCCACTTCAACTTCACCAGCGTCAGATCCTTCAGAGTCATCAGATTCCTCTGATAGGGTCACTTTAAGAGAAGAGAATATGTCTGGGTGGCAGACGTCACAACATGATGAGAGCTGCTTTGGAGCGCAGCATGGACAGCCAGAGAGTAGGGTTGGATCACAAATATGATGATCAGGCAATGCTGATGGAGTCAGCTATCAATCGGGACTGATCAGAAAGGATTCACAGTACTCACAAGCCTTGTCATTCACAAAGTACACATTAACTACCATACATCGGCAGTTCAAGGTGGAAGGTGGGTTTATGAAACTATCCATTGCACTTCCCACCGCAATCGGAGGATGCTTCCCATGTGCCTTGGCTCCCTTCAAGACATTTGTCATTGAATCACACTGGATGAATTGACGCCAGCATTCATCCACTGTAAGATCACCCTCAACCTGTCCACCACCACTTGAAGATGGTCCTGCCACAGATGTTTCAGCAGCCAACTTGGTGTGGTTATCTTGATTGAGAGACTTGGAGGCAAGTGCAGGACGCTTCGAATTGGAACGTAATTCCTCACATGCTTTATGTTTCTGTGGTCCAGGTTCTGTGAGTGATTCCTCGTGCAAGTCTTTCTTATCAAACAGCAGGATTGCAGTTGCCTTCACACCTTCACCATGTGCACCACGACCAAATTGCTGCCACATTGAACACAAGGAATACGTAGCCTTCCACTGAACAATGATCTCAATATCGGGCAAATCCATACCCTACAAGGTTTGCTGTCAGTCAACTGAATAGTTTCGTAATCTGACACACACCATTCCAAATGCATCAGTTGCGCATAAGCCCCATATGTCTGAATCCTGAAAAGCATCTGTATTTCCCTCGCAAAACTCCTGCGTCATTATGGAATGGAACCAGACAACCTTTTCCTTCAAGATATCAGGCAGTAGCCCACGTAAATGTTTCGCTGCACCTTCCGCCTCCTTCATATTATCAAAGAAGACAACAAATTTAGGAATAGGTGACCGGCCACCATTATTGTGACTGTAAGCTTTCAAGTTCATCTGCGGTATCAAGAAGTCTAAATCCTTGAATGACTTAGCAGGATATGCCAGTGGCCATGCCATCAGGCGAATATTGGGACGATCATTTGAGCAGAGAAGGTATACCGTGTTTCCATGCCGAAGACGCAATGTGTTTGAAACCTCGTCAAGGATGGCATTGGGTAACATTGCCGACACAGCATAAAATGGTATGCTCTCATTGATTATATAGCGCAGGTTGCCAACATGTTGATATTGCTTTCAAAAGCTCGCCCACTGACTTATGCAGTGTGCTTCATCAAAAATGAAGTTCAGAATTTGACGTCTGAACTTCTTGATTGTCCAGAGCTTCCCTACAGCCGAGTTTCCCATCAGAAGCTCTGGATTTATAACAACAACTCTATATTTCCCATTTTCAATATCCTGAAAATAGAAGGTAAGAGTTCATCGAGCACATGGGGACATCACTTACCTGAATAGTCCTGCTGTTTATTGAGCTACAGTCAACTGCAACGGCAGACAACCCAGCTTTGTTCAGAACTTCAACATTCTGGCAACCTAACAAGTTCAACAGCGTCACAACAATGCTGAGCTTATTGTGACCCTCATCCATAGCCATCAACAAAGGTATCCAGAATGTAAGTGTCTTCCCAAATCCTGTTGGTGCACATGTAACGACATCCTTGCCAGTATAGACATTCATAGCAGATTGGATCTGCAACCAACACAGCCGCTTCCCCAGCTTTTTGATGGTCAATTCACAAACTTCCTTAATGCTCCATGTGCGAGAAGAGAATGGAGCGCGAGCAGTAGTCAATGGAGCCAGCGTGTCTGAACCACTGAGCATCCACAGTGGGCATGTCCAAAAATAGATAGCTTGAAAATAATTACTTTCAAAATGGGGCACGGCATCACTCAGGCAATCAAATATTTGTGGCTCCGAAATGTACTACAGTCGTCACTCTCTTAACCCATACCCTTCCGTGGACCACCAGAACTATGGGCTATGAGGGGTTATGGGGTATGAGAAATCCATAAAATAAGTGCTTTAAAAATCGGGGAAAAATCGGGAAAAATCAGGAAAAAATGTTAGTGGTGCAGGCTGTGCGCCATGCCGCCATCACGCTCTTTGCCTTTGCGCAAATGCCGCTGGTCATTAAGATGTGGAGTCTATTGAGACTCGGTAAAGTAGTCAGTAATACGAGTTGGTATGAGAGATACTATGGAGTCTATTGAGAGGGATTAGAAGTAAAGTAGTCGGTAATACGAGTTGGTACGAGAGATCTGGATTCTTCTACCCGTAAATTATACCTAAATGAGTTCAGTAAGGCATCCAACTTTCGTGCGAGAGGTCCATTTTCAAGATTAAGATACTTGTGGATGACCAAAATAGCCTGAAGCACCTCACGATATGTCGGACAAGCCTCATCAGGTGTGTTGTCGTCAACATCATCATCCCCACCATTGATCAGAGCATTTTCCTGTGCTTCTCGTGCATCCATGACTGCCTGATATAATTCCTGATCAGTTGCATTGTCCATGATCACAGATTCGTCAGGAGGATTGAGGAGGGTCTTGATGTCCATCCTGTTTGAGCGCTGGAGAGAGCCAGTTCTTTCCAAATCATCGAGAGCTGTCTTGAGTAGGTTTTTGGCATGCGCAATTGGGTCCATGTGATGTATAAGTGAGGAAATCGGAATCGATGGATTATTTGCTTCAGTGGTCTCTGAGATTGAGGGTAAAATGCCAGCTTTCATCCAGCAATGCCGAATTGTTGTGACATCGACGTCACCCCAGGCAGCATCAGCCATGCGCATGGCCTCGAGCTGATTTATATCGTATATATCAGCAGGGGTCACACCAGAATCATAGTTATTGACCACTTCCTGGATGTACCGTGCCCTATAATGAGCCTTGAAGCAACGAATGATTCCCTGATCTGCTGGCTGTATGTGAGATGTGAGATTTGGCGCAAAATTCTCCACTCTGATGTTTCGGAGACCAGCTGGAGGTTTATGACCTGAAAAATTATCTTGAAGTAGAAGAATCAGTCGGTCCAATTTCTGATCCCAATCCATCAACCACTCTTGATAGAGATCCGTCGTCATCCAAGCTTTGGCATTATCCCGGTAATAGAAACCCAGCTGTGCTCCTGACCTTTTTTTGAAACATCGAGGCCCCTTTGCCTTACCAATGACCATAGGCCGCAGCTTGACCGTCCCCAGCACATTTGTGGTGAGGGCATATGTTAGCCGGACCTTCCTTCCTTTTACTCCAGAGTATTTTTTGTCTGCAAGACCACGATCTGGAGGCATACTATTCAACGTTTGAACTTAGTATATTTGGGGAAAAGAGGAATTGAAGATACATACGCATAAAATAACCCCATTTCATCCATGTTAAAAATGTCCTTCAGCGGATATTTTTCTGTTTCAATAAGCTTCTTAATCCGTTCACGCTCAGTTTCTACCGTTTGCTCATCAGCTGATCCAGCCTCACCATGCCGCCTCATCTCCTTCAATCCATGCCTTGCCTTGAACCGATACAGCCACCCCTCACTCAATTCCAGTTGCTCATCGTTGGGAACACCAACCATATCTGCAAACTGCTTCCATTTTGCATGAAGAACGTCACCAGTAATGACAATTTTGTCATGCATCGCCTTTGCAACCCATAGGTCCAACATCTCTGTCACCTCTGGATGCTGTGTCTGTCGAGCGCGCTTTGCTGTGCGTGCAGCAGCGCCGCCACATGCTTCCCACTCGTCTCTCCACTTCGCCTCATTTCTGAGCCAATCTGACACAAGTGGCTGCTTTATCTTGAGGTTAGGGTATTTGGCATTGAAGTGGCGTGCCGTTTTTGACTGATTGCTGCCATTGTTATGGTACCAGTCAAGAATCTCAATTCTCTGTGCCAGCGTTGCATTCTCCTTCTTGGTGAAGACCGACACAGGCTCTGGCTCATTTTTTCTCTTGTTCGAGCTCTTAACTGATCCTAGTCCCAAGTTGGGCAAAACCATAGTAGGAGGCAAAGAGTAACTCACCGGCACCCTTCCTCTTGTTGCCAATAACTTTACTGACGTCTCCAGCCAGTTCTCGAAGCTTCTGAACTAAGCCCTTATCCACATCATCTAGTTCCTCAACTGCTCTCTCATAGTCAGATGCAGCCTCAAGCATTTCGAAAATTCATTGTTCATCAACCACATTTCCTTCGTTGTCAAGCCATTGCTCATCAGCATCAGACAACTTCTCCCTCTTCCGAAGGCAAGCCTCAAGCTTTGTTTTCCGGTCATGAACCTTCTGTTTCAATGCCTCCAGGCCTTTTCTGAGGATATTGAGGGGATTTCTCGCCATATAGAAAATAAACTACGTGTATTTTGGTTTGTAAACTAGCTAGGTGGTTCAGCAAACAATGATTTGGAGCATGATATCAAGGGTACAGGTTCCCAAAACGTATGGGTTTTGACCAAAATTGGTATGGCTTATGGGTTATCCGAAGGTTATGGGTTATGGGGCTAGTTTATGTGGTAACCAACCTGGTAGTCCTGAAAATCTATGGGGTATGGGGGGTTATGGGTTATCAGGCGTATGGGTTAAGAGAGTGACAACTGTAGATAACAAAGGGTAGGGTTTGATGCTAGATAACGAGACTTGGCAATGGCCGATGTTGAATTTTTGCCAGCCATTCTATGCGAGTCCAACAAAGTTTGGTTTGTTTGAGCATACGTCATGTGCTGGTTCTAGGAGCCTGAAGTGGGATTAGACGATTGGGATAACAAATCAACATTAAGTATTTCTTAAAAAAGTGGAGAAATTCTTGAAGCAGAAAAGCAATTAAGAGGCTGGATTAGTTTAGTCTTAGTTTAGTTTTTCTGTATTTCGGATTAAATAACCTTAACTAACCTTAATTAATGAAATGGGCTTTTCCTGATGTTGGCGTGGATGCAGATGTACAAAAGCAAATGCAATGGAAATATCCTCCTGTACACTCTTCTGAGCGATATTGAGCGGTTTTTTGCGATCGACAGCGAAAAGCAGTCAGAATAGCAACACTGTTCCAAGGGATAGCCGTGCTATGCCGCAACACGACTTGCGGCTGTTTGGCGCTGTTTGGCGCCGCACCACTTTTGACTGGGTTGACATTTGTCAGCTTAGTAATCCATCCATCCTCAATGAGCT
>MIPV01007038.1:32331-45889 GCA_001983365.1 Amanita bisporigera | reverse complement strand
TTAAGAAGTCATTAACGATGCGTCTCGCCCGTTGGCAGGAGTTCCGAAGACACATTGCCCTTCGTTGCAAGCTCGTCTTTCAGTACAATTTGTCTCACCGTGGCTACTTTGGGAAGATCTTATTCAATCATGTCAACCAGACCTTGCAAATCAAGGTACGTAACGAATGCTTTGTGTGATGGCATCGGTGACGCGCGACGTAGGTACAAACGGACGATCAGATTGCGACGCAAGGCAACCGTGACAAGGACCCCAGGTCATTGAGCGGCGGTGAAAAGTCGTTCTCTACGATTTGCTTGCTGCTGTCGCTTTGGGAGTCGATTGGATGTCCACTAAGATGTCTTGGTATGTTTCTTGATCGTAGGGTGGCAGGCACCTGACGAGAGTGATGTAGACGAGTTTGATGTGTTCATGGATCCTATCAATCGGCGCGTGAGCATGAAAATGATGGTAGGGCTTCGTCTTCGTCCCTCACCAACCTTTACTCATTTTGCTACAGATTGAGAGTGCCCATGCCTCTGACAAGAAGCAGTATATTTTGATTACACCACAGGATATGACCAGCATTACGCCCAGCAACACAGTTCGTGTCCTCAGAATGAGTGATCCAGAGCGTGGTCAAGGTGTTTTGAGATTTGGGTCATGACCTTATAAATGAATAGCTCTAACATACAGCTGATGTCTAATGCTAGTTTAAACTCTGGGTATTAATGCCAAGGTCTGCCCCACTCATGTCCAGTTCAAATGTCTGTGGAAAGCTTGAGGAATCAAGCTTTCAACTGAGCCAATTCATCATGTGTGGGAGAATCTCGGACATTGTCTGAGCATAGTATTAGTTACTCATATTAATAAATAGACAGTCTTGTCCACTCCACAACTGTTATTTCCAGTTTTAACTGGTCATAACTCAGTAGAGCTTTGAAGTTCAGTTGTACAACTGGAAACAACTGGAAACTGAACTGATAACTGTTACACCTTAACTGTGTTGAGAATTGTCAACCTCAAGGGCAACAAGAGCAGAACTTCCTCAAGGGTAAGTTAAGCTCCTACACAAGTGTAAGAGTGAGAGTCTGAGTGTGCTGAGATGAGCTGAGAGTTCACAAGAACAGTTTGACCATTAAAACTAGACTGGAGATCCAGTCTGTGTATTGAGAGCTTATATACATACATGCTATGCTACTGACATGTGATAAAGTAGTGTGGCATGTGATAAAGAACATAGACATCTGATAATGAGGACAGGCATGTGATAAAAGATGAATGCATGTGATAATGAGCATGTCGAAACTCTAAGGGGTTTCATTAGTAAATCTAATGCGCTTCATTAGTTATCTTATCTAATCTATAATCTTATCTATATCTTATCGTATCTACATCGTATCTAATCTTATTAGATTAGAATTAATAACTATTATTTATGTGTTTCATATTTAACTAATGATAATGAGTCATGCAAATGACTCACCAGATCATCGGTTCCTTTAATATGACTAATTATGACTAATATGACTGCGCATGAGTCATATAGAATAATCTAGAACATCTATAAATAGATTATGACTGCGCATGAGTCATAAGGCTCCGAAAATGAGTCATGCGGCTGCGCAATGACTCATAATGACTCATAATGACTGCGGAATGAGTCATATGGATAAATATGGAAGGAGTATTAATTAGATATGACTCAGAATGACTCATAACGGTACCATTTCGGTTCCGATAACCATAACGGGTAGTGTACATTGTACTTAGGTTAGGGTTCCAAAAGTCTATATAAGAAGGTCATTCTGAGCGATGATTCTTCAGTTTTTTAACTAACAATCGAGTGATTAAAGCAGAACACAGTCTAAACAATGTAAGTAGTTGAAAGTCTTACTTAGCCTGTGCATGCACTGCTGTCCCTTCTTTCAACAGATTCAACAGTTTTTGACTATCTGCTGCTAGTTTTAGACCCCCGTCTTAAACTCTCTTACTTTCGGTCGGCCCGCTGGGAGCCGGAGTGGATTGAGGAGGCACGCAACCTCATGACGGAGGCATTATTGAAGTATTCAGATCCGGCGCTGCCACCCGTATCTAGCGAGAATGATTTCATGGTACGTAAGGCTAAGGCTTGTTCTCCTTACCACTGCTGACTATTCTGAATTAGATCGACAATCCTCAGTTTTGTATTGAGGAAACACGCAGGACGACTAATATATTTGATGACTTACTGAATGGGCCTGGCTCAGCATCAGGCTCGACTCGCTCCCCCACCGATGAGCTTTCCCTATATCTCAGTAGTGGAGTTGAGTATCTCAAGAACGACACAGCACAGAAATCCGGAGACCCAATCAAATGGTGGTGGGACCACCGTGACACGTATCTGAGGCTCTCGGCTATGGCCTCCGACTATCTCTCCGTGCCTTGTACATGTTCCATGGTTTCTGGCTAACCTTTTTGCTTACTATCCCATAAATTTTAGCTACCACTGTGGATGTAGAGCACGTCTTTTCACGTGGTCGTGTAATTCTTTCATATTTGCGCAATCGTCTTGGTGTTCAGACAGTTCGGGCTCTCCTTTGCGTTGATGAGTGGATTAAGGTTGGTATTATTAAACAGAAGCATATACATGACTGGATCCGGGGCTTAAAAGAGATTGAAGAAGAAGAAGAAAGTTGTGTAGACGAAGGATGGGACAATATTGATGTGTAGTCTAGTTGCTCCATTACAATGTTAAACCCCTGGGCTAAACCCTGGGGGTATTTATGAACCCTTGTACCCTCAGAAGACCCCTTGGTTACCCCCGGGTAATGAGGGGTAAACCCTTCAACCCTCGTGCAAGGGTAGGGGTCCAGGCTCAAAACCCTGGGGGTTACCCCTGCTGATCCCTATATTTGAGGCCTGGCATCAGTGGTTTTGTTGGCAAGTTCTGAGTGGCTGGTAGGTGAGGAGGAGGGGTGATAATCAAATTCTACTCTTCTGGCCTGAATGGGCACTGGCCTGCATCATTGGCATTCTTCTCTTGCTGTATTTGGACAAGGGAGAGGGGTTGCCACTGCTGCTGATGTGTATGTAGGTCGGTTAGGTCCGCTGCAAGGTTGATCCATCATTTCTTGTACTCTGGTAATATGCATGTTGCGCCTAGATACATATGTTTCCTTGCTGTGTGAACATGTTTTCGTCACCTGGGTATTGATCTGGGATGCGTCCTGTCTGGGGATGATGAGAAGTGTAGTGATCTGCATCGCCACATATGTAACATCCTTGTAAAGTGCTTCTTTCTTCACCTGTGAATTGATAGTTTACTGGATACCATTGGTCAACAAATACAGCTCCTGATTTTCATGTCGAATCAGCAGTCTGACTTCCCTGATGTGATGCAGGTTGGTGAAAGGAGTAGTGGGCTTATCTTTTCCATTGATGTGATATCCTGTATAGTTGATTAATTGCTGAGTTCTGGTAGCCCCAGGTTGCTTGTGGTAATTGTTTGTCATATAGCATTGAGATAATATTGACCTTTTGGCGGATAGTGTGTAGATGCTTATAATTAAATCCAGTAGCTTTGCCAGTGGGGTTCATTGCATGTGCTAGGTGTGTGATATTGTCCAGAGTGGTGCGAAGATTGATTGAATCAACTTTAGGTGTGTGCTGTAGGGTGACTAATCCAGTTTCAATGACATTGTAATGATTGGGGTGAAAATATGTGTCCTGGTGTCCTGCTGTTGTGTGCCTAAGTGCCTCTTCGATGTATGCTTCAATTCCTAGTGTTAATCAAAGCCTGTATGGTGTCCCAGATATAGATAGTAACAAAGCAATCTTCATGAGGGACTGGGAAGCAATGCATGAAATTAACCAAGGTGGTGGTGAAGGCTGTAAGGTCTACACAAACCTCTCTTTCTAAAATGTGGCAAAGGCTGTTGCAGAAGCACCATGATGTGAGGAGTACCCAGATACAAAATATGTGAGGGCGAATGGTGCAATCAAGGAAGGAGGGAATCTGATAGTAGCTGAGTATATTTTTGATTCCAGTGAGGCTAAAGATTGGAACGTTATAGTTATCCTCATAATTCACCAAGAACCTATTAGGAGGGAGATCATGTTTGTCCTCAGCTGGAGAGAAGATGATCAACTTTCTACAGCAAGAAAAGCGGTGGTGGTGAGTGGGTCTGGGCAATTGGTGACTGTAGTGACTGTGGGTTTGTCTAATCCTTAAGCAGAAATGTCTGCAATGTTGTTGGGGTGTAAGTTGTCACCTGGATGAGAAGATTGACCCATTGATTCCTGGTATACTTCATGAATTGCTGTACTGTTGCCTTGGAGATTTGTAGCTATGACTCTAGCTTGTTAAACTGCCCTGCACATATCCTCCAAGATGGAATCACTCCCTGATAATAAATTGACAATGGAATGAGTAACATGAGCAACTTCCAAGACTGATGGACTGTCATAGGAAGGTGGTAACATATTGGTAAAGGTTGTGGAGAAGGAGGGCTGCTGAATACAGGCGATGGTGTCCTGGGCACATCTGGGAGGCTGACAGGAGGTGAGCCACAAGGAGTGGAGGTGTTGGAGGTAACAGAGTTGTTAGAAGAGATGGTAGACATGGTAGGGTTATTGCTTTCAACATTGGCAATTGCTAGAACTCTTGGTTGGGAGTTTGGATACTTTATGTCTCATTTTATACTCCTGTAGAGTCTCCTGAGAGTGTTCCAAATTTTCTTCATCTTCCCAAGAGTTGTCAGATGTGGGATAGCCTTTCCACTTGATCAGATATTGCCATTTGTTACCTTTTTGTCAGTGTGAGATGATTGTTCCAATTTTGAACTCTTCTTCTTGTTCTTGAATTAAATCTGGAGGCAGTCTAGAATAGTTTGGTCCATGGATATCATTTTCTTGAAATGGTTGAGAAGGGAAACATGAAACACCAGGTGAATTTTCCATCTTTGGGGTAGCTGAAGCTTATATGTCACCAGTCTGAGTGCTTTTTTTATTTTAAAAGGTCCTTCTCTCCTTGGGGCAAATTTGTGTAGTTGATTGGTTTTAAGATTCCTTGAATCTAGCCAAACTTGGTTGCCTTCTTTGAAGTGGTGCATCTTGCCTTTAACTCTTTGCATCATGAGTTGTCTAGATAGTTCATGTGCTGCCAATGCTTCATCTCTGATTTGATTAATTAATCTGAAGCATTCTTCTGCTGTGGGAACATTTATATGAGGGAATGCAGTTGGTATGGCCACTGGTTTGGTTCCAAACATTATTTCAAATGGTGCCATTTTTGTAGATTGATGTGGGCACTGATTGTGCACAAATTCTGCTAATGGGAGATATTCTTTCCATGTGATAGTGTGATCAGTGCAGAATAGACTGAGATATGTTTCAAGTTCCTGATTTAGGCATTCTGATTCTCCATCTGTCTGTGGATGAAAGGCTGTGGATTTCCAATGATCGATTCCAAAGATCTTGCACATTTCTTTGAATACCTTAGATGTGAATTGTGGTCCTCTGTCAGATATAAGTGTAGTGGGTAGGCCAAAGTGTTTATACACTTCATTGATGTATGAGTTGGCAGTGTCAAGAGCAGTGAAAGTTTTCTTGCAAGGGATGAATATTACCCCCTTTGTCAAGCCTTGATCGACCATGGTCAAAACAGAATCAAACCCTTCTACTTGGGGTAAGTCTGTGATGAAATCTAGTGAAACCTGTTCAAAAGGTCTTGTGGCAGTCGATTTGATTGGAATTAAACTTGGTGTGATCGGTGATATGCTGGCTCCACATCTAGGTTGATTCTAGGCTTGCACGAAAGTCCACGAGGTCACTTCGAGTCGAGTCAAAGTTGCTCAGGCTGTTACACCTTAACTGTGTTGAGAATCGTCAACCTCAAGGGTGACGAGAGCAGAACTTCCTCAAGGGTAAGTTAAGCTCCTACACAAGTGTAAGAGTGAGAGTCTGAGTGTGCGGAGATGAGCTGAGAGTTCACAAGAACGGTTTGACCGTTAAAACTAGACTGGGGATCCAGTCTGTATATTGAGAGCTTATATAGGTACATGCTACACTACTGGCATGTGATAAATGAGAGTAGCATGTGATAAATGACATAGACATGTGATAGTAAAGGTAGGCATGTGATAAACAGTGATGAGCTGTGCCCAGCTGTGACTGCGGATCACGCTCAGGAGTCACACCATGAACTGCAGTAGGTTGCCATTGGATGGAAAAAGACGCATGTGAAAAGTCTGCTATGAAACGAACAGCATGTTAAACTCCTACGCAACTTGCGCTATCAATGACACAAGTCCACCATGGGACATGACTATCCGGTATAGGTGACAACTTCCGCAACTTCTGCACTGCTGCAAGAATTCTGCATTTCTGCTCAAACTCCGCGCTCACATCTACAACAGACCATGTGACTTCTACTCCACTGCCCAGAGATCGCACTGACTACCCAATGACTAAGCACTGCCACTTCCGCTTTAGGAAACTCCGTGTCAAGACCCTAGATCCCAATGCACCCAGAATAACATGATTGACAGGGACAGCTAGGCTCCACCCACAACACTGGATTGCAACCGATTGCCACAGCACATCACTAGGGAACGGGAGTCTGTATCAAAGCCACGACCATCTGTTCCAGTTACCACCATGACAGCGCAGCAAGCAGAATCTACCAGAAAATTGTAACAGGCCGCGCGTCCACAGGAGAAATTCAACAGAGTCCCTTTATATCAGTAGAGGTAGAAATGTATATAAAGCGCAGTATCATGTAGTAAACAGAGAGAGGAATGCAATAACAGGCAATAGACCAAAAGTACCATCACCAATGACTTAGAGCAAGTACTAAGCAAGAAGTCTGCTATACCCTTCATTCTCATCTTAGCGCAAGTCCACTACGGTTCCATCTCTATGCATTAGCATCGCCATGACTGTTGTTACCTCCACGCTTTTCTGACTACTGTCACCCATGCACAAGTCCACTACTTCCGCTACCATTGGCTAAAGTCTGCCATTCCCACACTTATCCGTACCTTCTGCACTTATCTGCAAAGCGCGACTTCACAATTGTTTACCAGAGTTGACGGGACCTCTTTGACGACCTCACCAAATTACTCTAGGGTCTGTGTCTAGACTGTGGAGAGATATATTAATGGTTGGGCACATGTGATAACAAGGACTCTAGCATAAATGACGAAGTGAGAAGGCATAATAATGGGAAAAACATACTGCATAGGGATAGGGGTGTTTACATAAGCATACTTGAGGCATGATTGTAACATAGCCTCTGTTCTAAACTAAAAGTCTATCTTTTCCAAAGATAAAATCAACATTTGTATACAAAATAAAATTGAAAACTCAATAGTAGTCCTTCTTTACGTGCTCATGTTATGCATGGCTTCATCATCATAGCTGAAATCGATGGGAGGATCTTCTCCATAGCAATGACGAGGGCGATGCTGTGGATAACGACTTGGTTGACCTAGGGGAATCCTGTTGGAGTTGGAAAGACAAGGTGGTGGATTCCTGGTGGGCAGTCTGAGTCCCTGTGTTGTAAATACCACTTGGGATTGTGAGCGAGCGTTCTGGCGAGTATTTTGACGTGTTATTTGGGGCCTAACATTGGCGGTTTTGTCGGCGAGTTCTGAGCGGCTGGTGGGCAATGAGGAGGGGTGGTAGTCGACTTCTACTCTCCTAGCTTGAATGGGAGCCAGCCTGCATCATTGTCGTTCTTCTCTAGTGGTGGTAGGATGAGGAAGGGGTGTTGCCACTGCTGCTGATGTGTAGGTGGGTCGATTAGGTCCGCTGTGGGGTTGATCCATCATTTCTTGTATCCTAGTAATATGTACATTGCATCTAGATACATTGCTTTGCTGAGTAAACCTATTTTCGTCGCCAGGGTATTGATCTGGTATGCGTCCTGTCTGAGGGTGATGAGAGGTGTAATGATCTGCATTGCCACAAATGTAGCATCCTCTTAAAGTGCTTCTGTCTTCACCTACAAACTGATAGTTGACAGGGTACCATTGATCGACAAACACTGCTCCTTCTGGTGTGTTCTAATTGGTAGTCTGACCTCCCTGATGTGATGTGGGTTGGTGAATGGAGTGGTAGGCTTATCTTTTCTGTCAATGTGATATCCTTGGTATAACTGATTAATCGCTGAGTTTTGGTAGCCCCAGGTTGCTTGTGGGAGTTGTTTGTCATACAGCATTGATAGAACGTTGACCTTTTGATGAATAGTGCGTAGGTGTTTGTAGTTAAATCCTGTTGCTTCGCCAGTAGGGTTCATCACATGGGCTAGGTGAGTGACATTGTCTAGAGTGGTGCGAAGGTTGATTGAATCGATTTTAGGCATGCACTGTAAAGTGACTAATCCAGTTTCGACAACATTGTAATGATTGGGGTGAAAATAAGCATCCTGGTGTCCAGCTGTAGTGCGCCTAAGGGCCTCTTCAACGTATGCTTCAATTCCAAGGGTTACTAGTGCCTGTATCATGTCCCAGATATGGATGGTGATGAAGCGATCCTCATGTGGGACTGGGAAATGATGCATGAAATTGACAAGAGTGGTGGTGAATGCTGTGAGGTCGACACGAACTTCTCTTTTGAGTACATGACATAAACTATTGCAAAAGCACCATGAAGTGAGGAGTACCCAAATGCGAAAGATGTGAGGGTGAATGGTGTGGTCAAGGAAGGAAGGGATCTGGTAGTAGCTGAGAATATTTTCAATACCAGTGAGGCTGAAGATGGGGAGATTGTAGTTATCTTCATAGCATGCCAAGAACCTGTTAGGGGGGAGACCATGTTCATCCTCTGCTGGGGGTACAGAAGATGCTCTGCTTTCTACAGCTAAAAAGGCAGTGGTGGTGAGTGGGTCTGGGCGATTGGTGATGGTAGTGACAGTGGGTTTGTCTAATCCTTGAGTGGAAATATCTGTGACATTGTTGGGATGTAAAACGTCACAAGGGCAAGAGGCTTGACCCATTAATTCGTTGTAGACTTCATGAATTGCTTTGCTATTGCCTCAGATGTTTGTAGCCATAACCCTGGCTTGTTGGACTACCCTGCGCATATTTTCCATGACAGAGTCACTCCCTGATAATAAATTAACAATTGAATGAGTGACTCAAGCTATTTCCAAAGCAGATGGACCATCATAGGGGGGCAGTAACATACTGGGAGGAACTGGCAAGGGTTGTGGAGAAGGTGGGCTACTGAATACAGGCGATGGCATCCTGGGCGTGTCTGGGATGGAAACAGGAGGCAAGGCACAAGGAGTAGAGGTAACAGAGATGTTGGAGGAGGTGGTAGACATAGTAAAGTTAATGCTTTCGACGTTGGCGATTGCTAGAACTCTGGGTTGGGAGTTCGGATACTTTATGTTGCTTCTTATAGTCCTGTAGTGTCTCCTGAGAGTGTTCTAAATTTTCTTCATCTTCCCAAGAGTTGTCAGATGTGGGATAGCCTTTCCACTTGATCAAATATTGCCATTTGTTACCTTTTTGTCAGTGTGAGATGATTGTTTCAATTTCGAACTCTTCTTGTTCTTGAATTAAATCTGGAGGTGGTCTAGAATAATTTGGTCTATGGATATCATTTTCTTGGAAGGGTGTGAGAAGGGAGACATGAAACACTGGGTGAATCTTCCATCTTTGGGGTAGCTGAAGTTTATATGTCACTGGTCTGAGTGCTTTTTCTATTTTAAAAGGTCCTTCTCTCCTTGGGGCAAATTTGCGCAGTTGATCAGTTTTAAGATTCCTAGAATCTAGCCAAACTTGGTCGCCTTCTTTGAAGTGGTGCGTCTTGCCTTTAACTCTTTGCATCATGAGTTGTCTAGATAGTTCATGTGCTGCTAATGCTTCGTCTCTGATTTGATTAATTAATCTGAAGCGTTCTTCTGCTGTAGGAACATTTATACGAGGGAATGCAGTTGGTATGGCCACTGGTTCACTTCCAAACATGATTTCGAATGGTGCCATTTTTGTAGATTGATGTGGGCGCTGATTGTGCGCAAATTCTGCTAAAGGGAGATATTCTTTCCATGTGATAGTGTGATTGGTGCAGAATAGCCTGAGATATGTCTCAAGTTCCTGATTTAGGCGTTCTGATTCTCCATCTGTTTGTGGATGAAAGGCTGTGGATTTCCAATGATCGATTCCAAAGATCTTGCACATTTCTTCGAATACCTTTGATGTAAATTGTGGTCCTCTGTCAGATATAAGGGTGGTGGGTAAATCAAAGCGTTTATACACTTCATTGATGTATGAATTGGCGGTGTCAAGAGTGGTGAAAGTTTTCTTGCAAGGGATGAATATTACCCCCTTTGTTAAGCCTTGATTGACCACAGTCAAAACAGAATCAAATCCTTCTACTTGGGGTAAGTCTGTGATGAAATCTAGTGAAACCTGTTCAAAAGGTCTTGTGGCGGTCGATTTGATTGGCATTAAACCTGGTGTGATCGGATGTGTATTTACTTTCATCTGCTGACATAGCGCACATCCTTCTACCCATTTGTTGACAAGAGATGCCATTCCTGGCCACCAATAGTCGCGCTTGATGAGTGATAGAGTCTTTAAACATCCTGGATGTCCCATTACTGCGGGATTATGGTGTAATTTAATGATTTCCTGTCGTAATGTGTCGTTATCTGGTATATAAATTTGTCCTTGATATCGGAGGGTTTCTCCATCGTATTTCCAATCAGTTAGCTTCGCTTTCAGCAGTAGTTTTCCTATTTTTAAACCATTGACAATTGTGTGAGCGAATTTATCTGTTTTCATCAATTTTGTTATTTCGTTTGCCCAAGATGTCATGATAGATCTGATAACCATATCCGGTGAGATCATGGTTTGAGGTACTGCCTTCGCTTTCACTTCTTCTTCATTGACATGGTCAGGGCGTCATGATAATGCGTCCGCTTGAATTAATTTTGATCCTGGTACATGTTCCAGGGCAATGTCATATTCCATAATTTCCTGCCACCATCGAGACTGTCTAGCAGTCATAAGCTGTGGGTGCTTGTAGTATGAGAGATTCTTGTGATCACAGTGAACAACGATCCTGTGTGGTGATCCTTTCAAAAGATGCTTCCATGTTTCAAATGCCTTCTTTATTGCCATTAATTCATGATCATAGACCTGGTACCTTTGTTCTGTTTCCGATAATCGGTGACTCATATATCCACATGGGTGTAATTCTCCATCAGACCCTTGTTGCTTCAACACTGCCCCTACTGCCCAATTTGATGCGTCTGTCTCCAGGGTAAAGGGTTTCAATGGGTCTGGCATTACTAAAACTGGTTCTTCTAAGAATTTCGCCTTCAGAGTGTTGAAAGACCTCTGGCATTCATCATCCCATGTGAACAGAACATTTTTCTTGGTCAATTCTGTGAGTGGAGCCACTATTTCTGCGTAATTGCCAACAAATGTTATGGACAATGCCTTCTTCGTCATACTTAGAAACGATGAACAGAGTCTCAGTCTGCTCCCAGTCATGACGACTACTGATAGATCGATGAGGACACTAAGTCTGATGACAACAAAGGCCCTTGGGTTGATGCGTTCAGCAATGAAGAGGAGAGGCGATGATTCAGAGGCTGAGAGGAAGGTAAAACTTGTCTAAGTTGGAACTGAGGTACTACTGTACAAGAGGGGTCTTTATATATGTTTTAGAGAACAATAGAAACGATGAAAAGGGAAGAAGGCTGTAGCTACCTGAGAAGGAAAGATGAAAGTAACTACTAAATGGAACTAATGTCCAAGGCAATGCATATAGTAATGGTGCTGATATAACTAGGATAAGTCTGTCCGCTGAGTAACAAAGATGACAAGGAAAGAAAAAGAAACCATAACATTACCCCCTTTGTATGGGAGAAGTCACTGACTTCTTCTAATTACCCTGCCCCCATGTGTTGTTGCCATTTTCATCCCCCCATCCATCGCCATCAGTTTTGTTGTGCCAGTTGGTGAGGAAGTCGAGGTCGGCGATGGTGGCGTCGAGAAGTCTCTGCATCGCCCTTAAGGTTCGACAAATATGTTGGATCGCCATGCGATCCTGGGTGGACTCCCGATCAGGGATGGCAGAGTGAGGGACCTTGAGGGAGATGTGGATGGTGGCATCAACTTGTTCTATAACTCTGACCGCTGCATGGTGAATGTCAGAGGTGGTGGCTAAGAGGTTTTGGACAGGGCTGGAGGTGGTGGCGACAAAAACGTTGGTGAAGTTGGCCATTGCGAGGGAAGAAGTGATAAATCGGGAGTGGAGGTTTAGAAAAGCAGGGATGTGTCGAAGACTGCAGATATCCAGAATGGACTGGGATCTTTTCGAGTTTTTATGCGATTTTTTTATAGAGATCGACCGTTTCAACTGTTTCCTTCATCCCTGATCCTATCTTCAAGTTCTTCGTCATTCAATACAATCAATTCATCTACATTTGGCCAATTGTTTGTAACATTTCTGGTTAACTCCTTGATTGTGGCTTCTTCATATGAAACATTCCACACTGGATCACCTGCGGGTCTTTGCAGGATCGCTTGAAATAGTTCTTCTGCAAATTGTTCGGTGGACGTAGTTGATGTAGGGGATGATGGTATTGTTCCTGGATTGGAAGGCGATTCCATTTCATCGTAGTCTTCGTGATTTGGATAGTAGTATTGCCATCTGTTATCCATTCTCCTGATAATACTTCGGATTCTAGGGTATCCCAGTTCAAATTTGTGTTGGTTATAGAATGGTGGGTTCGGAGTGCATGGTGGAGGGATATCTGGCGATCTGTGGTGATTGTGTAACTTGGTGGGAGAGTGAAAGGGGTGCACAAAGGGATTACTCGTGGTGGGAACATTTCGTAGTATATCATTCCTAAGTCTTCCCATTGGACGCTAATTTCTCCCATTTTGCTGTCGCTGTTATCTCTTCCTGGATCCTCAGTTGTCCATGTGTTATTAATGATGCTATAAGACCTGTTATCAATCCAGTCATTCAACGTCTGAATGGCTTCTATGTTCTGTCTTATCCTCTCGTCACATCGTTCAGGGGTATAGTAGAGTGGATCATGTGTGATTTGATTATGGTTATGTCTTGGGTTCAGGGGTAAAGGCCTTCCACGAAATGCTTCAACTGTGATGCATTTTACATTCTTGTCTCTGTAATAAAATGAATGTCATCCTCGAAAGGGGTGTATGTTATGGACGATGCCTTCTTCGTCGTACTTAGAAACGACGAACAGAGTCTCGGTCTGCTCCCAGTCATGACGACTACTGATAGAACAATGAGGATGCTAAGTCTGATAATGATGAAGGCCCTTAGGTTGATGTGTTCAACAATGAGGAAGAGAGGCAATGATTCAGAGGCTGAGAGGAAGGTAAGATTTGTCTAAGTTGGAACTGAGGTACTACTGTACAAGAGAGGTCTTTATATACATTTTAGAGAACAATAGAAGCAATGAAAAAGGAAGAAGGCTGTAGCTACCTGAGAAGGAAAGATGAAAGTAGCTACTAAATGGAAATAACGTCGAATGTGATGCATATAGTAATGATGATGATATAACTAGGATAAGTCTGTCCGCTGAGTAACAATGATGACGAGG
>MIPV01007038.1:16152-28411 GCA_001983365.1 Amanita bisporigera | reverse complement strand
TGGAATGTCGATGGTGAATTACAGAGACCAAAGAACATTACTGTTGGTTCATAAAGGCCCCTGTTTGTGATGAATGCGGCCTTCCATTCATCTCCTTCTTTGATCCGGACATTGTTGTATCCCCTTCTGAGGTCTAGTTTCATAAAATATTGGGCGCTGGATAATTTTGTCATGAGATCGGAAACAAGGGGTAGCGGATAAGCATTTTTGATTGTCCATTCGTTTAGATATCTGTAATCCTGACAAGGTCTCAAAGTGCTGCTTTCCTTTTTTGCAACAAAGAAGAATGGAGAAGCCTGTGGGGATTTCAACGGTCTGATGTACCCTTTTGCGACTTGTTCTGTGATCCACTCATCCAAGGACAATTGTTCCTTCAAGGATAGTGGGTAGATCTTGCTCACTTTCGGAGAGAAACCTTGCTTTAGTTCGATCGCATGATCCCAGGGTCTAGTGGATGGGAATTGCTCCGAGGCTTTCTTTTCAAAGACTTCTTTCCATATATTATATTCTGATGGTAAGGTAGTTGGCAGTTCATCCTTTTTGAGCTGGTGTTCCAGTGATTGGGAAGTCAACATTTTTACTCTGATCCAGTAATCGTCTTCTCCCCATTGTTTACTATCAAGGGCCATTTGCCAAATTGGTCGATCATCCTCCTCTTTGATTTGCTCCAGCTGAATCGTTTTGTCTCTCCAATTAATCATTGGATTATGTTTCTCCAACCAAGGGATCCCCAGGATTAGACGCTGTTCTCCTAATTTCATGATCAAGAACCAGTTGTCATACATTGTTCCCCCTATGGAGTAGTTGATGTGTGTCCTGTGAGTGATTACTCCATTGGTATTAATTGTTCCATCAGTGTTTCGCACTCGAAGTGGTTTTCGTAATTTTTCCTTCCATAAGTTTTTCGTGACTTCCTCATCGATAAAATTTCCATCAGCTCCACAGTCGATTAGTGCAGAGGTTTCAGCAGGTAGGTCGGACGATTGAACAGGGATTGAGATTCTTCTATCATTGGTTGATTGTATGATTACAGAATCAAGTGCTAATTGTTCTAGTCCATTGGAGGAAGTGTCAACTGCTGCCTGACACTTCCTGATTAAAAACCCTCCATTTCAAGTTCATTTAGGAAGGTGTTCCTTTCTTCTTTGGTTAATTCGGCCAACATTGCCCTGATCGTCTTGATCGAGCCTCCTGTTTCCTTGGTGGATTTTTCTTCGGTGATTGAGTGAATATTCCTGCCCTGGGAGGAGGATCTGGATGAATTGTTGCTGCACTTTGGGCAGTTCCAGGAGATGTGTCCCTGTGTGCCACATCTGAAACATTTCCCTGTTTTCCTGTATTCCTGCTTTTGTGCTTCAGTTAATCGTCCAGTGGGCATAGTGTTAACGGTCCAATTAGCTCCTGTTTGATTGCCCCTGTTAGAGTTTCAATTGAAACCAGATCGTTCTCCTGATCTAGATCCTTTTCCCATAAGTCGCATAGTTTCCCAAGCAAAGTGGAGCTGTTCTGCTTTTGTGTATGCATCATTCATGGTTTTATAATCCATCTGATGCTCTAAGACTTTGGTAGCAATGCTGTCTGGGAGTTTTTGAACAAAAGCTTGGAGTTGGGTGGTTAATCCAGTGAGGCCAGTGAGCTCTATCAATGTGCAGAATTTTCGGATGTACTCAGGGACTGAAACTCCTCCTCCTACACTTAGATTGGCTAATTCATTCAGGGCCCTGACTGCGCTATTAATTTCTCCCCAATTGGCAATGAAACATTGATTAAACATTTCATAATTGTTCCATTGTATTCCTGTTGTTTTTCCTTTGTTGGCATTTAACTCACCTTGGATGATCGTTTTCCAGTTGTCCAGTTCTGGTCCTAAGCATGCTAGAGTGTATCTGACTTTTTTCTTGTCTTTGCCCTCATAGTTTTTTTCATTGAGAGCGAAGAAATCTTCGAGGGAGTCTAAAAATGACTGCGCCTCAGTTCGCTTTCCTGTGAAGACCCTGATGGGCTGTGGTTTGATATCTCCTTTGGTAACCTCCATTGTATCAGTCATTTCTCCTTTTGGTTCTTCTTCTTTCTTTGGTTCTTCATCCCTCTTTTCTTCGCAGAATTGGTACCAGGCTGTGACGGTTTTGGGTGGTGCTGCAAAAAACGCTGCTCCTAAACTGAGTTTATGGTATGGTGCGAACTCTGTCCACCAGGTAGCTTCTGGTTCGGTGATAGGCTTTTCTAGAAGGAGGTGTTTAACGTTGTATTCTTTGTTGTACCACTTGATCCAAAGTTTCCTAGGTAATTCTTCGTCTGGGTCTCTTTCTTCGTATTCCCCTGTAAAATAGCTTTTGCTGATAGGGATGTTCTTCTTTACTCCTTTCCAACACCACTGGTTACTGAGTATGGAAAAGAAGACTTCAGTTCTTTCGAGATAAAAATTTCCGTCAAAAGCGACTGCTCTGTTAGGAGGTCTTTCTTCGAAGTTCTTGGGATCAATGATGTCTTTGCTAGTGACAATGCACTGAGCAGTTCCTTGAGTTCCAACTTATGTTATGGACAATGCCTTCTTCATCGTACTTAGAAACGACGAACAGAGTCTTGGTCTGCTCCCAGTCATGACGACTACTGATAGAACGATGAGGACGCTAAGTCTGATAATGATGAAGGCCCTTAGGTTGATGCATTCAATGATGAGGAAGAGAGGCAATGATTCAGAGGCTGAGAGGAAGGTAAGATTTGTCTAAGTTGGAACTGAGGTACTACTGTACAAGAGAGGTCTTTATATATGTTTTAGAGAACAATAGAAACGATGAAAAAGGAAGAAGGCTGTAGCTACCTGAGAAGGAAAGATGAAAGTAGCTACTAAATGGAAATAACGTCCAATGCAATGCGTATAGTAATGATGATGATATAACTAGGATAAGTCCATCTGCTGAGTAACAATGATGGCGAGGGAAGAAAAGAAACTGTAACAGTGTAGGTGATATGGCTCTAGAATAAAGAATTGTACATATTGTGGGAGTTTTCTTGATGCTGAAAATTTGGCATGAATGGGAGCATAGTTCCGTGCATATATGCTGTTGAGTTTGAGGTGTCTGCGGTTGTGATATGTAACCATGATGACTTTTCATAGTTGTCTCCTGGTTTTATACTCTGATAGAACTTCCGCAGCATTGCCAAGGTTGTGCTCTGGTTCCCACAAGTTGTCATTTGATCCATAGCCTTTCCATTTGACTAGGTATTGATACCCTGTACCGCATTTTTGGTGTGCGAGGACCGCTTCTACCTCATACTCTTCATTCCCATTTACGAGATCAGGGGGTGGCGTCGTGTAATTTGGACCATGAGCTTTGGTTTGTTTGTAAGGGGATAATAGGGATGCATGAAATACAGGGTGAATGCGCCATTGCTTTGGCAGTTTCAATTTGTATGTTACTGGTCCCATTACCTGTTCAATAACAAAGGGTCCTTCTCGTTTAGGCACTAGTTTCCTCGACTGGTATGGAATATGTAGATTTCTATTTTTGAGCCAGACCTTGTCGCCTTTTTCGAACCGTATATATTTGTCTCTTTGTTGTTTTGCTACTAGTTGTCTAGCTAATTCATGTGCTGCTAGCGCTTCTTCCCTTGCTTTTTGTAACTGTAGTAGTCGTTCTTCTGCTGCAGGTGTACTCATTTTGTGGGAAGCAGTGGGGAGCGCTACAGGGTTGGTTCCATACATTAGCTGAAACGGTGACACTTTGATGGCATCGTGATATCAGTTGTTGTGAGCAAATTCGGCAATTGGGAGTAATCCTTTCCATTTGTGCAGTTCATTAGTGCAGAACATTCGAAGATAAACTTCTAACTCTTGGTTGACTCATTCTGTTTCTCCATCAGTCTGCGGATGATATGCTGTGCTCATCCTGTGGTCAATTCCTAGCGCTTTTCTGATTTCTTGGAAGACTTTTGCTGAGAACTGCAGTCCCCTATCTGAGATGAGTGTGTCAGGGAGGCCAAATCATTTGAAGATCTCGGTAATGTATATGTTCGCTGTTCCTAGAGTGTCGATTGTTTTGTTGCATGGTGTGAAAATTACCCCCTTTGTAAGACCATGGTCCACCATGACCAAAATGGAGTCAAAGCCATCTGAAAGAGGCAGATCGGTGATGAAATCCAGGGTGACTTGTTGAAACGGCCATGTAGCTTTAGATTGAATTGGTCAATATGCTGGTGTGTTTGGGTGCGTGTTAACCTTCATCTGTTGGCACAATGCACAATCTTTGATCCATTCCTTTACATGCCTATACATTCCTGGCCACCAATAGTCCCTCTTGAGTAATTCCAATGTTTTAAAATGTCCAGGATGCCCTGATGTAATTGCCTCATGTATTTTCTTGATCAAATTTGCACGCAAACCATCATGGTCAGGGATATAAACCTTCCCTTGATAATGAATTAACCCATTTATGTATGTCCAGTCCTGAAGCTGTGATTTGATTGGTGGAGTGCGGTGTTTCTCAACTACCTCGATCAGAATTTGTCCAAAATCATCCTTTGACATTGCCTTTTGGAGATCTGTTACCAAGTCTTCTGCAATCACCAGCTGTTCTTCATTCCCCATATGATCTGGGCATCTTGACAGCGCATCAGCTTCAAACATTTTTGTTCCAGGGACATCTTCAATGCGTAGGTCAAATTCGGATAAATACGAAGACCATTGTGCTTGCCTGGGTGTTAATCATTGTGGTGTGCGGTAAAATGATAGGTTTTTGTGATCACAGTGTATAATCATTGTATGCAGTGACCCATGCAATAGGTGCCTCCAAGTTGCGAGTCCTTTGGTGATTGCTAACAGTTCCTGATCATAGATCTGATAATTTTGCTCTGTTGGGGTTAATGCATGTGATATAAATCTGCAAGGGTGTGTAGGGCTCCTGTTTCATTGGCCTGTTTCAACACTGCTCCGATTGCTTTGTTAGATGTGTCAGTTTGAAGAATGAATGGTTTCGCCACATCTGGCATTAATAATACTGGCATGGATGCAAACTTTTCTTTTAGTTTGTCAAATGATTTCTGCTGTTCTGCACCCCAAGTGAATGGTGTGTCTTTTCTGGTTAGGTTGGTGAGTGGTCTCGCTAGAGAAGCAAAACTTCCGATGAATCGTCGATAAAAGTTCCCAAATCCAAGGAATGATCGAACTTGTTTAACTGTAGAAGGGGCTGGCCAATCGGCTATTCCTGCCAACTTGATCGGATCCATCTGTATTCGCCCTGGTTTGATGATCATGCCAAGAAATTTGACTTCTTGTACTGCGAATTTGCACTTTTCGAGTTTCAGGAAGAGATCATTTTCTTGCAATCTCTGAAGGATGCGTTTCATTCATATTTCTAATTCCTCTTTTGTATTGGCGCAGATTAGAAGGTCGTCCATGTAAAAAATGAGCCATCCTTCGTTAATCATATCCCAAAAGTATTCATTCATCATTGTCTGGAATGTCAATGGTGAATTACAGAGACCAAAGAACATTACTGTTGGTTCATAAAGGCCCCTGTTTGTGATGAATGTGGCTTTCCATTCATCCCCTTCTTTAATCCGGACATTGTTGTATCCCCATCTGAGGTCTAGTTTTGTAAAATATTGGGCACCGGATAGTTTCGTCATTAGATCGAAAACAAGGGGTAGCGGATAAGCGTTTTTGATTGTCCACTCATTTAGATATCTGTAATCCTGACAAGGTCTCAAAGCGCCGCTTTCCTTTTTTGCAACAAAGAAGAATGGAGAGGCCTGTGGGGATTTCAATGGTCTGATGTATCCTTTTGCGACTTGTTCTGTGATCCACTCATCCAAGGACAATTGCTCCTTCAAGGATAGTGGGTAGATCTTGCTCACTTTTGGAGAGAAACCTTGTTTCAGTTCAATCACATGATCCCAGGGTCTAGTGGATGGGAATCACTCCGAGGCTTTCTTTTCAAAGACTTCCTTCCATTTATTATATTCTGATGGTAAGGTAGTTGGCGGCTCGTCCTTTTTGAGCTGGTGTTCCAGTGATTGAGAAGTCGACGTTTTTACTCTGATCCAGTAATTGTCTTCTCCCCATTGTTTACTATCAAGGGCCATTTGCCAGATCAGTCGATCATCTTCTTCTTTGATTTGTTCCATCTGAATCATTTTGCTTTTCCAATTAATCATTGGATTGTGCCTCTCCAACCAGGGAATTCCCAAGATTAGATGCTGTTCTCCTAATTTCGTGATCGAGAACCAATTGTCATACATTATTCCCCCTATGGAGTAGTTGATGCGTGTCCTATGAGTGATTGCCCCATTGGTATTAATTGTTCCATCAGCATTTCACACTCAAAGTGGTTTTTGTAATTTCTCCTTCCATAGGTTTTTCATAACTTCTTCATCAATAAAATTTCCATCAGCTCTGCAGTTGATTAGTGCAGAGGTTTCAGCAGGTAGGTCAGACGATTGAATAGGGATCGAGATTCTTCTATCATTGTTTGATTGTACAATTACAGAATCAAGTGCTAATTGTTCTAGTCCGTTGGAGGAAGTGTCAACTGCTGCCTGATGCTTCCTGATTAAAAACCCTCTGTTTCAAGTTCGTTTAGGAAGGTGTTCCTTTCTTCTTTAGTTAATTCGGCCAACATTGCCCTGATCATTTTGATCAAGCCTCCTGTCTCCTTGGTAGATTTCTCCTCAGTGATTGAGCGACTATTTCTCTCCTGGAAGGAGGATCTGGATGAGTTATTATTGCACTTGGGGCAGTTCCAGGAGATGTGTCCCTGTGTACCACATCTGAAACATTTCCCTGTTTTCCTGTACTCCTCCTTTTGTGCTTCGGTTAATCGTCCAGTGGGCATTGCATTAACTGTCTGATTGGTCCCTGTTTGATTTCCCCTGTTTCGATTGAAACTAGACTGCTCTCCTGATCTGGATCCTTTCCCCATAAGTCACATAGTTTCCCAGGCGAAGTGGAGTTGTTCCGCTTTTGTATAAGCGTCATTCATGGTTTTATACTCCATCTGATGTTCTAGGACTGTGGTAGCAATGCTGTCTGGGAGTTTTCGAACGAAAGCTTGGAGTTGAGCAGTTAATCCAGTGAGGCCAGTGAGCTCTATCAAGGTGCAGAATTTTTGGATGTATTCAGGGACTGAAACTCCCCCTCCTCCACTTAGATTGGCTAATTCGTTCAGGGCCCTAACTGCACTGTTAATTTCTCCCCAGTCAGCAATGAAACGTTGATTGAATGTTTCATAGTTATTCCATTGTATTCCTGTTGTTTTTCCTTTGTTGGTGTTTAACTTGCCTCGGATGATCGTTTTCCAATTGTCCAGCTCTGGTCCTAAGCATGCTAGAGTGTATCTGATCTTTTTCTCATCTTTGCCCTGATAGTTATTTTCATTAAGAGCGAAGAAATCTTCAAGGGAGTCTAAAAATGACTGTGCCTCCATTCGTTTTCCTGTAAAGACCCTGATGGGCTGTGGTTTGATATCTCCTTTGGTAACCTCCATTGTATTGGTCATTTCTTCTTTGGGTTCTTCTTCTTTCTTTGATTCTTTGTCCTTCTTTTCTTCGCAGAATTGATACCAGGCTGTGACAGTTTTGGGTGATGCTGCAAAGAATGCTGCTCCTAAACTGAGTTTGTGGTAGGGTGCAAACTCTGTCCACCAGGTGGCTTCTGGTTTGGTGATAGGCTTTTCTAGAAGGAGGTGTTTAATGTCATATTTTTTGTTGTACCACTCGATCCAAAGTTTCCTAGGTAGTTCTTCATCTGGATCTCCTTCTTCGTATTCCCCTGTAAAATAGCTTTCGCTGCTAGGGATGTTCTTCTGAACTCCTTTCCAACACCACTGGTTACTGAGTACGGAAAAGAAGACTTTGGTTCTTTTGAGATAAAAATTTCCGTCAAAAGCGACTGCTCCATTAGGAGGTCTTTCTTCAAAGCTTTTGGGATCAATGATGTCTTTTGCTAGTGACAATGCACTGAGCAGTTCCTTGGGTTCCAACTTATGTTATGGACAATGCCTTCTTTGTTGTACTTAGAAATGACGAACCGAGTCTTGGTCTGCTCCCAGTCGTGACGACTACTGATAGATCGATGAGGACGCTAAGTCTGATGACGACAAAGGCCCTTGGGTCAATGCATTCAGCAATGATTCAGAGGCTGAGAGGAAGGTAAAACTCGTCTAAGTTGGAACTGAGGTACTACTGTACAAGAGGGGTCTTTATATACATTTTAGAGAACAATAGAAACGATGAAAAAGGAAGAAGGCTGTAGCTACCTGAGAAGGAAAGATGAAAGTAACTACTAGATGGAACCAATGTCCAAGGCAATGAATATAGTAATGGTGCTGATATAACTAGGATAAGTCTGTCCGCTGAGTAACAAAGATGACGAGGAAAGAAAAAGAAACCATAACAACAAACTTCCTGTAGAAATTTGCAAATCCTAAGAAAGACCAAACTTGTTTAACAGTTTTCAGTTCTGGCCATTTGCTGATTCCTGTAAGCTTCACTGGATCCATTTTTATCTGTCCTTCTGCGATAATCATCCCTAGAAAGTTGACTTCTTTGGCGATGAATTTGCATTTCTCCAATTTAAGGAACAGATCTTTCTCCTTGAGTCGCTGCAGGACTCTTTGAGTGCACTCCCTCGTTTCTTCCTTTGTTCTTCCATAGATCAACATGTCATCAATATAGATAACCAACCATCCTTCATCAATCATATCTCTGAAATATTCATTCATCATAGTTTGAAATGTCGCTGGTGAGTTGCATAACCCAAAAAAACATAACAGTGGGTTTGAAAAGTCCTCTGTTGGTGATGAAGGCTGCTTTCCATTTGTCTCCTTCTTTAATTCGCACATTGTTGTATCCCCATTGCAAATCTAGCTTTGAAAAGTATTTTGCGTCGTGCAGTTTGAGCATAAGATTGGTTACTAATGGTAATGGATAGGCGTTTCGCTTCGTCCAAGCATTGATGTATCTGTAGTCCTGGCAAGGTCGAAATTTGCCTTTCTCCTTCTTTGCTATGAAGAAAAAGGGTGATGCTTGTGAGGATTGGGATGGACAAATATATCCTTTGGCTAGTTGTTCCTCTATCCATTTGTCCAAAAGCTCCTGTTCTATGATAGATAATGGGTAGATCTAGCCAATCTTTGGTTTAAAACCGTCTTTTAAGTCGATTGCATGATCCCATGGGCGCAAAGTTGGGAATCTTTCAGATGCTTGCTTGTCAAACACTACCTTCCATTTATGGTAATTGGCTGGTAACATCACTTTTGCTTCTTTTGAGGTATGCTTCTGTGTGAAATCTTGTGCAGCTGTTAACTTCAATTGTATCCAAAGGTGATCAGTCTCTAGATCATTCTCTAAGTCGTCTTCTTCATCTAGCAACTCTGTCTCTAAGCACATTTGTCTGATGTAATTTTCTATATGTTCGTCTTCAATGGTGGTGTCCTCTTTCATCCAATTGACAAAATCAACAGCTCCTGTTGTCCAGTTGATTTTGGGGTTGATTCTACAAAGCCATGGTAATCCTAAGATCACCTTCTGATCGCCTAACTTGGTTACATAGAACCAGTCTTCAAAACCTTGCTGGTTTATCTTGTATCGCATTTGAATTTTGTATCGCAAGGATCCTGCCTTGTTAAGTGTTCCATCAACATTTCTAACTGGTAGTGGCTTCTGTAGCACTTCTACTTTGGTCCAATCAATGATTGAGCTGTCGATAAACTTTCCTTCTGCTCCACAATCGATAAGGGCAGTTGCTTCGGTGGTTTTCAGATTAGAACATTCAGAGATTGGAACAGATATTTTGTATTGGCTTGTGGAATATACTCGTACACCTCTGATAGCTAATTCTTGTTCTATTTTGTTGATTGAGATGGGTGACACCTTTTTACACTCATCTCCATCTAAAAACCCTCTTCATTTAATCGATTTTGGATGTGGTTGGGAAGGCCTTTGCTCATTTCTCTGATTATTCTGTATTGCGCTTCGCCATCACTGTAACCAGTTTCTTCCTGTTCTTCTTCTTGATCCTCTTCTTCTTCTTCAGCATCATAGCCCTGATTCTGCATCCTTTTCCTTTCCAGTTTCAGCGCTTTCCTCTTTCGGAATTTCTTGTTTGCCTTGGTTTTCCTCTACCTCCTTTTGTTGGTCCCCTTTGTGCTCAATTTGGGCAATTAGCTATGTAATGTCCAATCTGTCTGCATCCATAACACTTGGCTGATGAAGCAGCATTTGCTGTCGTTGTTTGTCCAATATTAACATGATCTAGGCCCATGGCAAGCCGATCTACATCCATTGCATCACTATCTCGATTGTGTGATCTGTGGGAACTAGATCCATAGGAACTTCCACTCATTGATCCGAGGATCGAATCGGTTACTTTTAATCCGAGTAATCATTCTTTGAGAGTGTCATATGTGGTAATGGCTGTTCCTGATCGAATTCTGATCTGAGTCCTATCTGGCAATGTTTGCATCATCATGTAGATCTTCATTGCTTCATCTGTAATCTTTGCCTTGTGAATTTTGCGGTCTACTTTGGCGATCCACTGATTCAGGGGTGTTCCCTTTTTTTTCTTCTTCATCAGCCAATTGAGAGTGGTTATTGGCTTCTCTACTTCTCCCCAATCTTTTTCCAACTTCCTGACAAAGGCATTGTAATCATTCCATGATGCTGGCATCTCATCAAGTTCTTTTACTGCCTGGTTTCACCATTCTCCAGCTAAACCTTTCATGTGATTTAATAGCAGTAGGATCTTGTCCTTAGGGCTGTCATCATAGGTGTCTTTGTAATGTCGGAAATATAGATTGCTTTGGGCAAGAAAGTCATTCAGTTCGGATTGTTTTCCTGTGAAGTATTCTGGGGGATCTAATTTCAGCCTGTTTTTACTCGAGTCTGTTGCCATTTTGGGCGATTTCGGCAGTTCTCTGGGTGGTGGAGGGGTAGGGGTTTGTTGTCTGTACTGGGGCTGAGTTTTGGTTTGTGGAAATGTAACTGGGATGTTGATATCAAGATGGGCTAGTCCTGTGGATAAGGGATCTGTGGGTGGGTTGAAATATTCGATCTGGAGATCACTTTCTTTGTCTTGAGATCATTCACTTGATGCTTCTTTCTCTTTTTCTGACTCTCCTGAAGAATCTTCTTCTTCCTGCTGTCTATGTGGTCCAAGCTCTGTAAATGCGGGATGGGAGTAGGGTGATGATGAAGGGATAGGGGTGCGCTCTGCTGCTAAACATTCTGGCTGATTTTCCTTTAACCAGTCTTTGAAAACTTCGAATGGGAGATGTTCTTCTGGTTCTCCTGCACTATAAGTTCCTTCAAAATCACTGTCTGGTGCCCTTCATTGTAGAAATTCTGAGATTTCGTATTTCCAGCACTTTTCCCTGTGATAAAATGCTACAACCTGCGAGTCCTTATAGAATTTTCCTTGGAACGCAACTGCTTCATTGGGTGGTTGTCCTGGAAGCTGTGGTTTATAGAATTCGCTGTCTGGAACATCACCTGCAAAATGTCCCTGAGGAGATAGATATGTCCAACTCTTTCTTCCTCAGTTAAATTCAATGAGTCATCCATATAGGATTCATTTATCTGATGCAGGATCATCCTCAGAGGCTGTGGGCGGTTTTTTCTGTATTTGGGAGGGAATATTGGTGGTGTGGATGGGTGGTGAGTGAGCTAGATAGCTGGCAGAAGTGGAGAGGAGTCTAATTTTATTGTTACACCTTAACTGTGTTGAGAATCGTCAACCTCAAGGGCGACAAGAGCAGAACTTCCTCAAGGGTAAGTTAAGCTCCTACACAAGTGTAAGAGTGAGAGTCTGAGTGTGCAGAGATGAGCTGAGAGTTCACAAGAATGGTTTGACCATTAAAACTAGACTGGGGATCCAGTCTGTATATTGAGAGCTTATATAGGTACATGCTATGCTACTGGCATGTGATAAATGAGAGTAGCATGTGATAAATGACATAGACATGTGATAGTAAAGGTAGGCATGTGATAAACGGTTGAGCGCATGTGATAACAAGGACTCTAGCATAAACAACAAAGTGAGAAGGCATAATAATGGGGAAAACATACTGCATAGGGATAGGGGTGTTTACATAAGCATACTTGAGGCATGATTGTAACACAGGCTCAGTCGAAGTGTAAACAGCCCCAGATGACTGCCCAAAGGCAATCAAAGGCCTCAAAGCTGAGGCAGTGCTTTGAGTTGGTCATCTCGGCTTTGATGGGGACCTGTGACATCTTGCAATCCCAGAATGAGTTCACACCC
>MIPV01006948.1:0-12260 GCA_001983365.1 Amanita bisporigera | reverse complement strand
GGACATGTTTTGCTGCGAAAATCAGTATCCAGAACCCCCACTCAGTCCCGGGAATTCCCGGAACTGTCCCGGAACTGTCCCGGGAGTCCACCGGGAATGTGTGGGGCACTGTAAAGAGCTCTCTATTAGTGGAATTGAATAAGTTAAAGGAGATTCTTCTACTACAATTCATTTTGCTAATCCTATGATAGTTGATGATGATAATAGTTTTAAATCATCTTATACTGATTTTGACAGATGTAGTTTACCAATGAATGATTGGAATAATAATAAGTTACCAACTTATTACTCTAATGATGTCATGATCTATTATGATAATGATGTTGATGAACCTCTTTCATCACTTAGACTTGATGGTGTTAGTATCAATCAAGAAACTACTATAGAAGAAGTAGTTGATTTTGAACCTATGGAAGAAGATCAGAAAAGGATTTTTAGAACACCTGATTCACCAGGAACATCAGTATCAACTGAGAGTGAAGATAGTCTTGGAAGTTCTGCACAGGCAGTACAAGAATTATTAACATTTGGAGATAGGCCTGTACCAGAATTACAAACATTTGAAGGTAGTCCTATATCTGCATCTAGTGAACCTGAGTTACATCAGGAAAATGATGATGATCCATGGTATTCTGATGGAGAACAACAACTTGAATACTTCAATGCAAATATCAATGAAAATATGGACAATAGTAACATAGGGTATGGTTCAAATTTTGATGAAAATTACTCATCTAATACTGTTTTAGTGCTTAAATCATTGACTAAACAAGACATGTTGAACATGTCAAGTCAAGATATAAATAACAGTAGATATAAATGTATATATAGTAATTATGAATCAAATGTTCCTAGTGAACAAATTATGATTATGAATAAGAGTGATAAGTGGGTAATTGACTCTGGTGCAACATTCCATTGTACACCATTTATCAGTGACTTTACCACATATAAGAAATTCATTACACCAATACCAGTTACTACAGCTGACAAAAACAATAAGACATTTATCGAAGGAGAAGGACAGATAGTTTTTAAACATGGAAAATATGTTGTAAACTGGATTGTCTGCTATATGCCAATATTGCCATACAGATTAGTATCTGTACCACAATTAACTAGTATGGATTATCACATATATCACACAAAACAACACACTATAATACATAAGGGAAACATAACATTGAAGGATACCCCCTTGAAACCAATTCTATACATTGGTTATCCACTATAATAAATGGGGATAGTTGTATTATGATCCTCAGGGAGATGTAAAACAGAGTCTAAACACCTTGTTGTGCATAGCCTGGACTGCACCTGGAGTCCAGCAGGACCAAGCATGGACCCCACACACATTCCACATTTTGACCTGGACTCCACAAGAACACATGGGGGAGTGTAAAGTGCTGCATTCAATGCACAGGCATGTGAGCAATTGAAGGCTTGGCTTGGTGGATTTGAACAAATTTGAAAAGATGATGCCTGGAAACTTTGATTGATTCTTGCAGTGTATCATAGTACTCTGGTCATGGAGAAAGGATTCAGAATGACAGCAGATGATACTGATACTGATACTGATGATAGTGGCAGTGAATAAAGTTGTTAGTACCCATGTAAAATTGTAATTTTGCTTACCAGTGTAGATGTAAAGCACACTATATATATCACACTCAATGTCGGTCTAAGCTCAGTGAGATATGCAATGAGGTGGGAATGAGGTATAATTGAGGTGGAAATGAGGTGGGACTGAGGTGGGAATCAGTAGGAATGAGGTGGGAATGTGGTGGGAATGAGGTGAGAATGAGGTTGGAATCAGTAGGAATGAAGTAGGAATGAGGTGGGAATGGAGTGGGAATGAGGTGGGAATGAGGTGGGACTGAGGTAGGAATCAGTAGGAATTAGGTAGAATTCCTATGGAGTCCACTAGGAATTTCGCAGGACTCCTAGGAATCCACTAGGAATCCTAAGAGTCCACTGGGAAGGGTGGCTGAGTAGAAAGTACTGCACCAAGTCCATGGTCCATGTGTGTCCTGTCCCTTTGCCATAGTGAAATATTGGCCAGCTGGCAGGTTCAACCCTTGGCTGCTGTCTTGATGTGCAGCGGCACGAAGGTTTATTGCTACAGCAATATCCAGTGTGGCTGGATTGAAGGCTCTGGTTCGGTTATCAGCCCACTTTGGTGCTTGATCCCAACATAGCCAGAACCAGCACATTACACCTCCTGGGTTCTTTTGATGCTGACCCCCAGTCAGGTCTGTGGTGATAGGGTGACAATAATCGATGAGTAGGGAGTGGTGGGTGGGTTCGTCCTTCTCTTCTCCCATCATGTCTGCCATTTCATCCCAAGTTGAAGACAATAGTCTTGTTCAGTTGATGGTCCAACAACTGAAGTTGCATGTCCAGGCTGTTAGTTGTTGATTGATCAATGCTCCAGCCAGTCCTGTAACTGCTGAGAATGCTCCCACTGTTCGTGCATGGGTTGTGCTAGCCCAGGATGATGTTGTATGGCAGTCCTTATTCCTTCTACTCTGATCTAGTGTTGTCAAAGCTTGGCTTAGCTAAGCTATGGCTAAGCTAAGTCACCGGAGCTGATTTTTCAGCTCAGCTCAGCTTCCAGAGCCAGCTATAGCTGGCTCTGGCTATGATCTTCAAGCAACTGACACCCTGCCCCAGGTAATGCCTCCTCAAGCTTTGTAGGCACTTAGGAGGCTTTCCTTTGCCTATCCCTTGCCTCAAGAAGGCCAGAGAGTGCTGGCTGCATGACAGGAAGCCAGGGTAAGGTCTGGGCACAAGGTGAGCAAAGATTTGATCATATCTCAGTCATCTCTTGACAGATTCCCTTCAATATAGGATCGTCTGAAAGATCTTTCCAACCTTATTCTCGACGCGTTAACCGTTTGGCGCCACGCGCATTGATCCTGCCCGTAAAGACAAAGGAGTCACACCATATGTTCTTTTTATCATAGCTCCCCCATTTCTCAATGGTTTTGTCTCAATCTTGCGCCATTTAGAAGCGCTTTTGACCCTCTTTCTCGTCGCATTGGTTGCTTTATGCGGCGTGTTTTTGTTCTTTTGTTATTCATTGATCTTTCCATCAAATCCATTTTCGTCATATCTCATCCGTTTCTCAATGGTTTTACTTCAATCCTGCATCGTATAGAAGTTCCTTTCACTCTCTTTCTCGAAAAAGTGACCTCCTTATGCGGTGCACATTCATCTTCTCGTTATTCACAAATCTGTATACTCAGGTACTGGTTTTTCCTTTTCTTCAGTCATGTAGGCCCAGTTCTGCATGTAATTCTATCAAATGCACATAGATAAAAGTTATTTTCATTGGGATTTTAAACTATGAGTGGACTGTGATAAAATAGGCTAGGTATCATTGTGTCTCATTGCTGTAATTACCCATCCTGGCCTAAAGTGCTTGCAATCCATCAAGTTGCCTATGTGGACAGAAAATGCTTCTAAATGCGACATGATTTGAGTGAAATGGACCATAAACGAGTGAGATATAACCCCACAAGCATGTAAAATACAATGGAAATGAAGGGCTGACGAATAACAAAAGAACGAAAGTGCACTGTGTCAAGAGGTCAATGCGACGAGAAAGAGGGTCAAAAGTGCTTCTACATTGTGCAAGATTAAAGCAAAACCATCAAGAAATGGGGGAGATATGATAGAAAGAACATATGGTGTGACTCAGCTTTATCTTTACAGGCGGGATCAAGTGCGCGCGGTGCCAAACGGTTAATGAGTCGAGCATAACCTTGGAAAGAGCTTTCAGACGATTCTATATTGAAGGGAATCCGTCAAGAAATGACTGAGATATGATCAAGTCTTTGCTCACCTTGTGCTCAGACCCTACCCTGGCTTCCAGTCATGCAGCCACTACTCCCCAACTCTCTTGAGGCAAGTAATAAGCGAAACAAAACATCCTAAATGCTTAAACAATGTAGGGGAGCTTTACTTGAGGCAGGGGGCTCACCTGTGCATCGGTACTGGGACCTCAGCTATAGCCAGCTTGAGCTGGCTGTAGCTGGCTTTGAAAATTTGGCTCCGGCTCAGCTCCTGATTGGCTCAGCTATGGCTCTGAGCTGGCTATAGCTGAGCCGTTGACAACACTACTCTGATCTGATCATGTATAGGATGTGATCCAGACCTTAGTGGGAGAGCTGGAACAAGAGGGCATTGATCCTCGTCTACCATTTGCCATCAAAAACAGTCTTTAACAGTATGATTGGCTTCATCAGGCACTGTGGGACCTAGGTGTGGGGGCAAACGCAACTGCACTGAGCATAACCTGCTCTTCTTCCAGAATGAGCCTGTGGCCTGAGGATTTGGCAAGCCTGGTAGATGTACCGTCAGTGGCAAGCAGTGTGCAGAGCAGCATGGCGTGGTCAGCCGTGGTCGTTGGTGTACCTGCATTGTCATCAGTCGGTGAGTCCAGAGGGTTGACTGAGGGTTCCACCACCAGGCATCCCATCACCAAGAAGCATGCATTGCATCTTATTGTACAGCGCCAAATGTTCCATTGACAGAAGCAAAGGTTCATTTGTCCTCGACTATGTGCAGGTACTGACACTGATTCCAGATGCAAAGCAGTGCATGCACTGTGAACAGCACGACCAGACATGCGTAGTGACTGCTGGACACACTTCTTGTGACTTCTGCCATGAGCAGAAGGCAAAGTGCTTGCTGGCAGCAGAAGGACAAGCATCTGGTGGTGCTTCTTCAGGAGCGCAGAGCACAACTAGCTTGTTGGTGCATGGTTTCAGGGATGTCTCAGTGACCAGGAAGGCACCAATGATGCTGATGTGTGCTGACAAATGCAAGGTCAAGGTGGGTTTTAGCATTCGTGCGAAGGGGAGCAGGGATAGCCAGTGGACTGGAGCAGGATAAACAATGGCAGGTAGGTATAGAGGTCAAACTGTTGCAGGTGAGTGTAGTGCGGAGCCATGTCTTATTATTAGAACAAGGCACTCAGATTCAATATACATGGATGTTACTGCTTCTATTGTTTACATAAGCACGCTTGGATGTATCTGACGCTCGCCCATGTCAACACTCCCCCTTGAGCTTAGGATACTCCTAGCTCGCATTTATGTTTAATGAACTTATCGCATGGGAGCGGTTTCGTGAATATATCCGCTGTCATATCAGCAGTTGGAAGGTAAGTGGTTCTTATAGAATGTTCATTTATTTTTTCTCTGATATAATGATTCTTTATATCAAAGTGCTTCGTTTGTTTATGGTATTGCGGATTTTCCGCAATTGCTAGGGCTCCTTTGTTGTCCCCATATATTAGGATTGGTGAGTTAATTTCCGTTTTCAACTCCTTATGGAGATTGCGAAGCCATGAGGCTTCTCGGGCCGCATATGAAAGGCATATATATCCGGCTTCTGTGGTAGAGAGTGACGTGGAGGTTTGTTTTTTTGATGCCCATGTTACTGCTCCCCCAGACGCAATGAACGTATATCCAGAAATGGATATGGTGTCATCATTTGACACATAATTGGCGTCTGAATACCCCACTAATGGGTTGTTATCATCATTTTTATTTGGTTGGTATGTTATTCCTTCGTTTTTCGTTTGAGATAAATATCTCAAAACCTTTTTAGCTGCTGACCAATGCGCTAAATCTGGATTTGACATGTATGATGCAAGACGATTTATGGCAAATGCTATGTCTGGGCATGTAGCCACGGCAATAAACATTAACGAGCTGATTAATGATGCGTACGCATTAGTATCCATAGGTATTTGAATGCCCTTTGCATTCTGCAACCCGTATTTTGAAGAAGAGATTCAATGTACTGCGTTTGGGTGAGTTTGACCTCCCCTTCCTCATGATTGATATTTATTTCAATACTGATGATCTTACTAGGTTCGCTGAGGTCTGTAACCTCGAACATTTCATTTAATAATTTAATCATGAGATCCATCATCTCATTATTGGATGCAAACAGTATGAGATCGTTGACCCATACAGTAATCACGTCGATGCGACCTTGTTTGTCGCGCATGTAGATGCATGGATCGGATATGAACCGACGGAACTCTACTTTTAAGAGTTTTCCATTAAATTCTGTATTCCATTCACGTCCGGCTTGTTTTAATCCATATAAGCTTTTAATTAATTGACAAACTTTCTTTGTTCCATCCTCAAATCCGTCCGGTTGTTCCATATACAACCGTTCATGTATGTGTCCGTTCAGGTACGCGCCTTTGACGTCCATCTGACGCATTTTCCAGCATTTTCGTACCCCTTTGGCTATTAACACATGGATCGTTTTGAGGCAAACTACAGGAGCATAGGTTTGATTATAATCAGTACCCGGAATTTGTGAGTAGCCTTTCACCACTAGGCGTTGTTGAAAGAAGGGACAGCAGCGCAGCACAGCTAAGTAAGTCTTTCAACTACTTACATTTGTTTATACTGTGTTCTGCTTTCTTAATCACTCAAGTTAGTTAAAAAACTGAAGAATCATCGCTCAAAATGACCTTCTTATATAGACTTTTGGAACCCTAACCTAAGTACAATGTACACTACCCGTTATGGTTATCGGAACCAAAATGGTACCGTTATGAGTCATTCTGAGTCATATCTATTAATACTCCTTCCATATTTATCCATATGACTCATTCCGCAGTCATTATGAGTCATTATGAGTCATTGCGCAGCCGCATGACTCATTTTCGGAGCCTTATGACTCATGCGCAGTCATAATCTATTTATAGATGTTCTAGATTGTTCTATATGACTCATGCGCAGTCATAATCTATTTATAGATGTTCTAGATTGTTCTATATGACTCATGCGCAGTCATATGAGTCATAAATAGTCATATTAAAGGAACCGATGATCCAGTGAGTCATTTGCATGACTCATTATCATTAGTTAAATATGAAACACATAAATAATAGTTATTAATTCTAATCTAATAAGATTAGATACGATGTAGATACGATAAGATATAGATAAGATTATAGATTAGATAAGATAACTAATGAAGCGCATTAGTTTAACTAATGAAACCCCTTAGAGTTTCGACAGGCGTGCTTTATATTTGACCAGTATTCCGTCTTTATTGTATTTTTTAACAAATACCCATTTATTGCCAATCAGCTTTCGGTCGTGTGGTGGGTTGACTAATTTCCAAGTCCCCATATCATCTAATTGTTTTCGTTCAGCTTTGATAGCTTTATGCCATTCCGGCCATTCAGGTGACATTTTTGCTTTGGCAAGTGTTTTAGGGTTCTCATTAGAACCTTCTGCATTGACACATGCCATATTTACTAATTCGTCAACTGAGAAAGGTATATCTTTCTCTTCTTCATAAAAAAGCGCAGCTAATTCTGATCCAATGTCAGGATTATTTAATTTGTCATAATCCTGAATAACATGTGGGCGTTTTGTTCGACATGGAAATTCGTCAAGTTCAATATGTTTTCTTTTATTCTCGTGCTCTGGATTTGGCGCAGATCATACAGCAGGGTTTTCAACAATTGGAGGTTCAACGGTCGGGGTGTTAATCCCTTTTTCCTCCCCCTCACAATGAGTGTTGAAGGAATAATTGTGGGTAAGTTTAATTTGATGTGTTTGTGCATCATAGTAATAAATACTGACATTTTCGTCTTTAAAACCCATAAATATATGTTTTAGGGCTTTAGGTGCTATTTTTGACTGTAATGGTGGGTCATGTAGTACCCAAACAGGTGTGCCAAATTCATAAAAATGAGCAACACTTGGTTTCTTATTAAGCCATAGTTTGTATGGTGTAATATGTAGGTGCACTTTTGTATAAGCATGATTTCTAAGATAAGCTGCATGTTTTATGGCTGCTGTCCATAAGTATTGTGGCAATTGGCGTTTAATGGCTATGTTACGTTGATTTTTTATACTCATTAAATACCCTATTAGGTATTTGGTTGTAACTGATTTGTCTTTTATAGGTTCGACAGTGCTGTATTGACTGTAGTCGTCAACACACACAAGTAAAAATTGATTTCCTCCAATGGAGGTTGTCGTACTTGGTCCCCAAAGATCCGTATGTGTCAATTTGCCTGGAAATTTGGCGTTGACATTATGAGATTTAGGGAATGGTAATTGTGTTAGCTTCGCAGCTGAACATGCATCACAATTAGATATTTGAGTATTTGTTTTTATGTTTAGGTCATTTACTAACCCTTTTGTATGTAGGTATTTAATTGTGGACACACTAATGTGTCCAAATTTTTTATGCCAATCGTCCCAAGAAGATGGCTCTTTGTTAATAATCATATAACTATGTTCCAGAAGTTCCGGTATGATGTTTAATTTATATAAACATTTATAAAGTTCACCAGTTGCTATTAAGGTGTTATTCTTGTTATATATATATATTTGTTGATTCCCTGTTTTCATTGTACCACCTTGTATATCAAGGTGTGATGTTGATACAAGATTACTTGTAGCAGTTGGTACATAAAGTACGTCTGTTAAATATATTTTTCTTTTTGTATTTCCAATATAGGAAATAAGAGTGACGTTTCCACGTCCATCGGTTTGTACTTGCACATTGCCCACACCATTTATTTTTAGTGGACATTCTTGATAATCTGTTAATATATTTCGTTGATTGGTTATATGCGATGTTGTTGCAGAATCCAAATACCAATAATAAAATGAATCAGTGCTATTTGCATCATTTTTGGCTACATTTACATTGTCACCTAATATTTCTGTGATTTTCGACGTTTCAATGACATCATTTGAATCTTTTTCTGTGGTTATGTGCGTGGTTTCTCTTTTTCCACGCTTCATGTCTGCGTCTCGTCCTTTCTTTGTCCAACAGTCATCGTTCGTATGACCGATTCTGTTGCAATACCCACATTTGGGTTTGTTTTTAAATCGACACTTGCTAGTGTTGTGATTGGTACGCCCGCAAATGGAACACTTTGGGCATGATGACTCTTCATTCTTTCTTTTCAAGGGAACTGTATTCTTCATCTGACATACAACCTTGGTATTGCCCTGAGATTGGCAGCGTCGATATTTGTTCTGAATCTCCATGATGAGTTGGCCGACTGTAAATGGGATCCTGGCGAGCTTGGTAACTGCGCCAACCGTTGTGTTGATCCAATTATTCCACAACGACAAAAGGGAACCTAAAATGTGTAGTTTGAATAAATTGTCCGTCATCTCCCATCCTAGCATCTGTAGCTCGACTCGATATTCTTTTAACTTATTCAAATGTGTAACCAAGTTTTCATCCTCTTGTGCATGTTTAATCCAAAACTTGCGCAATGTTAAAATGAGCGCAACGATGCCGTGTGGTTGATTAGCCTCTCGTAAGGCTTGCCAAATCTCTGCGGATGTTGCTGCAACTCCGTCGGTACCTCTCTTAGGTACGTGCATAACTTGTTCATCACCAATAGCAGTGACGATCATGGTGGCGACGACTCTGTCGATTCGTTGCCAAGTGCGTGCTTCGGCCGGGTTGATAGTTGGGTCCAGTTTTTCGACTGTACCTGTGACGAAGCTATATGCGTCACATGCGTCAAGAATGAAGAGCATTCGCTCTTTCCATGTCAACCAGTTGTTGGCGTCGAGTTTCTCCATTTTTTGAACGGCTGAAGTATATTGAGCAATGATCTTTGGATCATATTCATCATAGAGTGTATGGGTTCCATCATTCGATGGAATGGTCCCAGCCGTAGGTGTAGTAGACGATTGGGTAGTCATTGATGAAGGAACAGGTGCGGGAAGTACAGTTGTGCCTGTCTGAGTAATGCCGGGAATGGCAGGTGGTTCCATTTGGATGTCGCCTTGATCGGGTTGATTACTAATGTTGGACATCGCATAATGATGTCCCTTTTGCTAAAAATAAACAAGTGTGTTTTGAAGTTGTTTTAGAGCGCAGGCATGGGGCCCATAACCTTTTAGCGTTCGTGCAAAGGGGAGCGGGGATAGCCAGTGGACTGGAGCGGGATAAACAATGGTGGGTAGGTATAGAGGTCGAACTGTTGCAGGTGAGTGTAGTGTGGAGCCATGTCTTATTATTAGAACAAGGCACTTGGATCTAATATACATGGATGTTACCACTTCTATTGTTTACATAAGCGCACTCGGATGTATCCGACGCTCGCCCATGTCAACAGTGGGCAACAGCCCAGAAGAGCAGCCACCATGCACACGAAGCAAGGGGAACCTTAAGGAAGGTAGCGGCAGCACTGAAACGCAGGGTGCCAAGGGAGAGGTAGCTGTGCTGAAGGGTGTGGTGGTTGCAGGACCATCAAGGGAGATGGGGCCTCCGTTGTGTGCACCAGGAGACTTGTCAAGATGTATGGGCACCCTCAAGCAGCAAATTTCTATGTTGGACTAGTTCTACATGCAGTCAATGAACACCTTGAGGCAATTGGTCGAAGATTTATGAGAGGAGATGTTGTGGGCAGAAGTGGGCGGTGCAACAGTGGTTCTGAAAGGCAGGGGTCATGGTAGGGGCAAGGCAAAGGAGAAGGCCAAAGAGGAGTAGCACATGGAGGGTTCTTGGTGGTGCTTGCATTGTCGCTGGTGCCTACAAAACAAATTAAATGAGTGTGTATTGTGTAGTACCATAATCGTATATGGGGATATTGGCTTCGTCAGAGTGGGGGTTCAGGACCACCTTGGCCCTCGTCATTGGAACCATCAGCATCACTGTCAGCGAGTGAGGTTTCCTCCAGCAGCTCATGTGTCATCATATACAGCTCCTCATTGGGCATACTAAGTAAATGTGAAAGCCTCTCACCAGGTATAACACTATGAGAAAAATGAGGAATCAGATGCTTGGCTGCATACCACAATCTTGACAAGGTTCCATCAGTTTTGGCAAGTACATACAATCCTCCTTCTGTTTTTCGGATGACTACCATGGGTCCCAGGTACCGAGGCTTGGTCTTGCAGTCTAGTTCCATATCGATTTTGTTGTTCTGCACAAGTACCAAATCTCCCTTCACGAGCATGAAGTCCCTAATTGTATTCCAGAAGCACTGTTCTAACTTCTTGATGGCATTGAGGCAAGTCTTGTAGACCTTGTCCCATATGGCTTTGAGGTCAGCAGGCTGTTTCTGTAACTGACAAGCTTGGTATGCTATGAGATCCTGCATCATGGTTTTGGCAGTAATTGGTGGGCATAGGTACATGGCTTCCATGATGTCCAAGGGCATGGTCAGCTCTATGCCATGTGCAATGTAGTATGGACTATAGCCGGTCGACAGGTGGATGGTAATTCGTTCAGCCCAGAACACTGACAGTGCGACTTGACTCCACTTGGCAGCATCACCATTGGTGGCTTTGATGAGTGATTTGCATACATCCAAGTGTTGGTGCTCTACTATACCATTGGCTTGCGAGTTGTATGGCGATATCCTAATATGGTTGATCCTGTACCAGTGGCGCAGGAATTCCAGTGCAGTGATGTAAGGCATTCCATTGTCGGTGATGATAACCTCAATAGCTCCATGTCTGCAGAGGATGTCTTCGAATATGAATTTGGCAATGCCTTCTGCTTTCTCTGATCTAAGCATCCAATATTCAGGCCAGGCCAATAGTGAACATCTTGCCTGTGTGATACAAGTGAATCCTCCTGAAGCTGGCATCTTCATAGTGTCCATATGGACAATGCGGAAAAGACCTCTGGTGGCTAACTGCATCTGACATGCCCACAAATATGCTCCTGGGGTCAAGGATACACTCTATGAGCCCCTTTCCTGCAATGTCCATGCATATCACTCAAAGGGCATGCAATTCCTTAGCTACCAACAGCCAAACTGGTCTCTCCAGACCCTGCACTGAGTAGAAAACTTGCACCAAGTCTGGGACCTGGTAGACACCAGGCTTGACTTGTACTGGCTTGCACTTGGAAAATTTGCAGTACTTTACACTGCCCCACATGTTCTGGTAGACTCCAGGTAGACTCCAGGGACTCCAGGTAAAATGACAAAAAGTGACAAAAAGGGACAGGACTCCAGGTGGACTCCATGTGGACTCCACATGGACTCCAGGCTCACTCCAGGCTCACTCCTTCTTTGATAAAATTTGGAGGTCTTTACACTGCCCCACATGTTCCGTGTGGACTCCTGAGGACTCCTGGTACTCCAGAGGGAGTCCACAGCGAGTCCAGTGGGACTCCAGGTACATTTTGAGATGCCTGGGACACAGCCAAAATGTACCTGGACTCCCTGTGGACTCCCTGTGGAGTCCCTGTGGAATCCTGGTGATTCCTGAGGACTCCTTGTG
>MIPV01006944.1:19819-33576 GCA_001983365.1 Amanita bisporigera | reverse complement strand
AAGCAAAGGGACCCATAGCTGTCAAACGTGCAAAAGGTCACGATGTTGGCCCAGACGGCACCGTCCGATACATGTACTGGATGAAAGCAAAGGATATACCCAGATATGAAGCTCCATTCCAAAAGGTATGATTATTGCATCAGCATTAAGCCCACTTACTCAAAAGTTATGTAAATCTAGTGTATCCTATCTTATCTGTCAGATATTAATTTGTCCGTTATTTCGTTATCAAATCGAATGGCATGCTAATCGCTGGTTCAGTATTCCCACTGCGGCGCGGACTATGGGACTGAAGAGGACTGGAGAAGGCCATGGCTTACTCGCTATGATGGTATGCTTCTCGGTGAACGACATGACTGATTCTAACGAAATTTGTAGTCCACCCTTGACCACTCGATATATTTCTACGAGTAAGCAACGCAATCATGGTTGAATTATAGTTGATGTTCCTTCTGTCCAGTGGCAATTTTCACTGTGGTGATTGGTTGCTCTATGTGGTAAGTCTCGTTTACTGCCTCAACGTTAACTCAAGTCGACATTTCATTCGCATCAAGATGGAATCACCCCGTGCTGGCTCTGGCCGAGGTGTTGTTCACGGACGGGTAAGTACATATGTGATCGTTAACAAACATGCTTCGGTCGTTAAGCAAAACCATAGCTCTATACACAAAAAGGTATACTTGTTGCCGTTACTTCCCAAGAAGGCGTCATCCGAGCGGCTATACGTGGGCCAGAACAAGCAAAGCTTTGACGGGCGTAATTAAACCCTGCTTGGTTTTAATAGATATACGTAATTTACATAGAGACGTGAATGATCTTCGCATTATAAGGAATAATAAGATTCGATAATGTCGCCTTGACGATGCGGTATTATTTACTCATGCCAATAACCGCGAGATCTTTATTGCTGACAGCTCACTCTATGATGCATCAGATAAATTGATAGTGCATAGTTCTTGGAAGAACTTGAAGGTAGTTTAATTATACACGAAACAATAGCATGACTGCCCTACTAGTGTTTCCCTGTCGAGATACATCATGCGGTGGCTGAATGTGAAGTCAAAATAGCAATGCTGGCAAGTCAGGGTCTAGTTCTTTCTACGGAATGAAGAACCTATGGCCGACGATGAGTTTGACTAAATCACGGCACATGTCATTTCATGCCTCACCCTCTGTAAGCCTTGCCCTACCACCTGTCGGTTGGCACAACACACTCGAGCATGATCCACAAAGGACAACAGTCTGAGCATGAGAGAAAACCGTTGAAATGGCAAAGCAACCTGTGCATAGGTTAAAAACATACAGCAGACGAAGGTGCGGTTATATACATACCAGGGCACTTGACATCCATGAAATAAGAATTTGGCGATTGCACAAGTCTTTTGAGCTTGTGCTTCCTCTTTTCAAGCTCAGGGGAAGGGTTGAGGAGATCGACGGCGAGAGGCTAGTAGTAGCAAACGGTAGCATCTGAGCATCTCTCAAAATATGTGAAAATGGTTTGCGCACCATGGTTACAACTTAGCTGTCTTCAGTCTTTTTGGTAGCGAGGACGCAGGTAGTAGAGTTGTGTAGAGGGAAAATTAAAAGAAGGTTTAGGTTTGGCGGAGCTGCAAATATGTGTACCCAGCTCGGGCCCTTCCGGATCCGTTGAATGACTCGTCCAGAATCCAATCAAATGACACCCACGCTCCTGTCTTATATTTAGGAGACAATTGTCTCTGATGCTGTTAAACGATCATGACGCGACAGCGTGGGAGTGAGGAAATTGAGCGGAAGACGGAGACAATTATCGGGGACAAGAAGAGGACCCATATTAGGATGAACCTTGTTCCCAGCGAGGATGGGTACACTAGTCCTTTTTGTTCTCGGGCTCTTCCCGCACTAATTTCCGCGTACAGTGCGCGATAGACTATAAAGGCTGGCTTGTCGGGCGGGGCGAGCAGGCTCTGACCTTCATTCTTTCAGGTCCCCTGATTGCCATCCAGGTGCGCCTGGCATCCGCGCTCCGTGATCTTTCCGCTGACTCGTCCCGCTGCTCCCTATCGCAGTCATTTAGGTCAGCATATTTCCGATCACCTCACACCCTTTTTAATCGTGGCTGACAGTCGCCTCGTTGGGTCCAGACACCATCCTAGTCTCTACTCTTATACGTATATATCTCTTCGCATCTCACTTGCATCATCGCCGGCCGATCCTCTCTTCGTTCCATCCATCGTCCTTGTCACCATCATATCACCTCTTCCAATCTTCAATGGCTTCTACCACCAATCTTACCCACACTGTCGCCCATGCCGTCGCCTTCCTCACTCGCCCTTTGGCTGGCGCTTACCCTGCCAGCACTCTTGTTAAACTCGAATCAATCTTGCAAGCTAATCTAGAGGCCCTTTGCGCACCCACTTGGGATGTCAATGACCCTCTCCGCCATTCAGAACGTCGCTGCATTACCCTCTCTCCATCGTGCCTCCCCCCTCGTGTCATCTACTCTGCCTGCATCACGGCCGAGGTTCAATGGTTTGATTGGATTACCCTTCTAGGCGGACGCGAGTTTGATTTCCTCGTTGACCCTGGTTGCGTGTCCGTCAGATTATGCAATGCCACGAAGGAGTTTCAGGTTCTGACAGTCTGGGCAGACGAGGCACCTACGTTCCCTCAACACATGCATCAATCGAAAACAGCTGCTCAGCGGTTGCTGGAGGCTGACCAAGAGGAGGAAGAGCAGCTCTTTGCCATGATTGATGATGAAATTCGGGCACCATCCTGGCTGACACCCATCATTGATCGATTCCCCATGCCTAGATCACCCTCACGATTGTCCTCTATTTCGAATCACTCGCGCTGCAGCTCCCGCTCGTCCAACTCGAGCTCAGGTTTCTCATTTGCATCAGGCGCATCAGCATCTGCCACGTCCTCGTTCTCATCAGCCTCTTCCCAATCATCGCCAAGGAAAGAGTACAAACAATCTCGCCGCGAGAGAGCCAGGAATAGTCGAGTGTTTGTGGACAAATCCAAGACTGATGTCACGCCATACGATGGGGGGAAAACCACTGTGTTGACGGGTGGCGTTATGCTCGGTGGACCATCTAATAAAGCCAAGGCCATGAAACCCGCCGCAATCACCACCTGGCGTGGCTACAACTAGCTGTGCGGCAATTTCTTTTACGTTTTTTATGATAGTCAAGCTAGTTTATGACGACGTCTTCTCACGATCCTACTTTCAAGGACGTAACAGCAATACTCCACCGCGAGCATATCTTGATCTTTGTTCATCTACTTCTGTTTTTTTCCCTTTGGTACTACGGATACATGGAAAATTTTAGTTGATATATTTAATAATCCCGACGACGCACACTGCGTCGCCTAATTTTTCGTGTACATCTGTACTTTTCACTGCAATCAACGACGATGACGAAAACGAGTATACGATCGATGTGGGCCAAGTGCTCGACGACGTCATTGTTTGTGATGTCTGCTCCAATGTCCCGTCCCATCTTCATCTTCTCTGGCAATGACGAATGCAGAGCAGAAGGAATATTCACGACAATTGGCTGAATACACGCGGCGACAGTGGAATGCCGTTCGCAAACAGTTGCGCGAGCATCATGAAGCATCTATCGTGGCTGACAGGACTGCGGTGGATAGGCAAGAAGGTCAGGGTCATCTGGTGTCTGCTGCTCACGCTGCAGGTGCGTGTTCTTGTGTCCTTCATCAAACCGGGTCCCAGATATCTGCAGGTGTTCGTGTGATTGATGACTGTTCCGTGCACAAACAGGGATCTTGATAGCAGTGACTGCACCCCGGTTCGGACACGACAGGCGAGTTATCGGCTTCGTTGCGTCCCGCAGCACTAATTTCTCGCCAGTGTTTTGTAATTTGTAGGACCCTAACTTTGAAATTTGATACGTAGCGTGTACCTGCATGCGCGTGTACTTACATGTTAATATTATGTACTAACTTGCATGGGTCGCATCGCCGTTATCCGTAGCGGAGATGATCTAACCGCGTAAAGATAAGCGAAGATATTAAGATATTCGCAAAAAATCTGTGCTGTCATCCACATCCCTCACCGGTCACCTCTCCACGCCCATGTTTCGAACCCCTGCTGCGACAATTTCACGCTCATTAGCACGATCGTTGGCAACGCATACCGTCTCCCCAAAGCCAACGTGCCACACTTGGAAAAGAGAGGAAATCCAAGAAATTTATGACACCCCTCTTTTGGATCTTGTTTTCCGCGCTGCATCCGTGCACAGGGAATACCATGATCCCAGCAAAATCCAGTTGTGTACCCTTATGAACATCAAATGTGCGGTACTATTTCTACCCCCTCAATTCACCTGTTAATCCCCTTGCCATGGCAGCGGGAGGGTGCTCCGAAGATTGTAAGCAATTATGGAAGAGCAAGGAAAACTGTCTAAGCCCGGAACGCTTATAGGCTCGTATTGTTCACAATCAGCCAGATATACGACGCCAACCAAAGCTTCTCGACTCGTTGACATTGAACCTGTCCTAGAAGAAGCTCGCAAGGCGAAGGCAAATGGGAGCACGCGATTCTGCATGGGTGCAGCTTGGAGGGATCTCAGTGGCCGGAAACGAGGCTTCGAGAAGATATTACAGATGGTCCGAGAGGTCCGCGGAATGGACATGGAAGTGTGCACGACTCTGGGAATGCTTTCACCCGAACAGGCTCGCTTATTGAAGGAGGCGTAAGTGTGCGTTCAATCATGTCGTGGGCTAATATACAGATAGAGAGGTGCAGTGGATTAACCGCATATAACCACAATCTTGACACGTCGCGTGAATTCTACCCGAAGGTGAGTGATGTGGCTTTCTGTGCAGATCATCTGTGCGACTTTTCTGAAGGTTATTACCACTCGCTCCTATGATGAGCGATTGCAAACAATTGAGGCGGTCAGAGACGCAGGCATAAGTGTCTGCTCTGGTGGCATTCTCGGTCTGGGTGAATCAGACTCGGATCGCGTTGGGTTGATATGGGAGATGGCCAAGTAAAGTTTAGAGTTATCTGAGCTTGCAGCTGATGCTCAGCAATCACGCAGTATGTCTGATCATCCAGAGTCATTCCCCGTGAATGCGCTGGTCCCTATACCGGGAACTCCACTTGAGGATAACGAGGTAAATACATCCTGAAATCTTACTATATGACCTTACTCTTTTAAGCCGGTGCCGCACCACACACTTGTTCGCACTATAGCCGCTGCTAGGATCGCGTTACCCACCACGATCATCAGATTAGCTGCCGGACGAAATACATTGAATGAGTCAGAACAAGCGATGTGCTTCATGGCAGGAGCGAATGCCATTTTTACTGGAGAGCAGATGTTAACCACTCCTTGTATGTTTGAATATGATTATTCTTAAAAGGTTTCTTAAATGATGTCACGCACAGGTTCACCTTGGGACGAGGTAAGCGCCATATCTTTCTAACACTAAGTCGCATATACCTAACAAAATTGCAGGATAAAGCAATGATGAGTCGCTGGGGATTGGAGGGAATGCGGAGTTTTGAACAGAAAAGATTAGCAGATAAAGAGCTTCATTTGTCGAAGTCTGCTGATGCTATATAACCAAGTGTCTGAAAATTTCTAAATCCATAGAGGTCAGTCGCGATGCCAATCAAATGGGCTTGTTCTCATACGTTACTGCAGTGAAGCTGTATCGCTAGTCATGCTTGACCAAACCGGCATGCATCGTTCGACCATTAACTTACACTGTTTGCGTGAATCTAGATACGGTCACTTTGCGTCGCTTCGCAACAGGTTGAAGACGAATGAACAGCTTCGTCGACGGGACCCTGACATGCAGCCGTAACCCACCCGTTGTCATCACAAAAGTTGCGTGTCGTGCCTTTCTGAGACGCGATGGTTCAAATTTCTTTGGCTTCGACTTCTTCGTGCTGTCAAATCTCACGTTACAGATTGGCATGTGGATTACGCTGAAAGATCTTCTACAATACCTTCACATGAGAGAATGCATCAGATCAGAGATGATACGACGATGTCGATTTTATGTGCCTGCATGTTTTCCTGCTAGGGTAATAATTGCAAGATTTTCTTGATCCTGGAATAATGCCTATCCAGAGTCAAGGCATCGAATGTCATTGCTTCGCGCTTCTTATTACTTCCACTCATTCATATTCTGACCGTCCCTCTTGCGCAGCTGCATCTCTTTCTCGCCAATGCTTTCAACAGGGGAATATTGCGCATAATGTACCACTATTCCCGACCTACATCGAGTTCAGACAGCAGTTCATCGACTTTCGGATTATCCTTACAATATCTTCACGAGGCAGGCCCTCAGAACACAAACACGCTCCTTTCTCGATATCCTCAGGCTTGTGGTTGCACAGAGACTAGAGAAATTTCCAGTTTTCCTGCTACAAAGTAAGCATATTGATATTTCAGTGAAGGGCTACGGGTCACACCTAGCCCTAAAGATATGTTGCGGTGTCTGTCATCAACGTGTATATCGGACTCATGAAAATCAATAATAACTTTGAACGGGTGCCAATGGTAGCGTGAGTGTCTGTTGCATCGAGCAGACCCCCACACTGATGAGCAGCTCAGCCGCGTTTCAATCACTGATTATAGAGGCAATGTGATTTTAGATACATTCGTTCATCCAACGTCCGTCTTTCTGCAACGGATGCCCTGTAGTCTGTTGACGTCGTCCTATCACAGACACCGCGTCGAGGATTACCGGACCGCGGAGACTGGTATACAATACTCACACCTTGATAATGGTGTGTATATGCGCCCGATAGAAGTCGCAATACATTCTTAGGTCACGAACTGGTAGCACCCACTTTTCAAGATGTTCAGCGGCGAGTTGCAAGCATCATTGCGGACAAAATAATTATTGGCCACAGCCTTTGGACTTTCCTTTCAGTGCGTAGGGTGGCCGCATGTTGGCGTATAATTTCTGGAATTCAATGACAGGTTTTGGGACTGGTTCACCCAGCGATAGACACCCGCGATCTTGCGCTATTTCGTCCGCTACGTAAGAAGCTCAAAAGCCGGAACATCATTGGTTTGCCGACGCTTGTACATCTTTTCATGGGCCGGAATGTAAGGCTAGACTACGAAAATTCTGTCAGTGCGCGAGGTTCTGCTGTCTGCGTATTACGTCCGGCTGTGCTAATCTTTCTCCCATGGTTATGAAGCTTGAACTCGCGCGTGCCGCGCTTGACCTGTTCCGCTCGGTAGAGGACCTGTTTGAGGGGATAATCAAGACAGGTGCTTGGCCTTGCGATCTTCCTCCAACTAGTTACGCAGATTACTATACATGACACGTCGTTCTCGCTGTAGAAACGAACGATTAATTGCGCCAAACTCTTTTATCATCGGTAGCCAAAATTAGAAGCATGCTTTCTATTTCTGGCCGTGACAAAAAGGGAAGGGACCCCACGCGTCCCGGATGTCCACTGACATGGCTGCTCATCCGACTGATGCTGAATTCGACAACTGGTCTCAAAATCCAAGGCGCCCGCGCGATTCACCCGAGGAGAAGCCCACGTAAGTGTTTTCTGACCATATCCTTTTCTTCCAGGCTTAGGAACTGTCGCAGTGATGCGGATATTGATCTGCTCCCACTCAGTGATCCAAATTCTTGGTATTATCCTTCTCATGGCTACACGTCCGAAGACGAGGAAACTCATGCTGGTATGAAGCGTGGAAATTGGGGAAACAAGACTGCACGCGGGGCAAGATGGGTGCGGAGAGGTAAACTAGCTGCGTGGGGTCCTCCTTTAGAAGACTGGGAGGTAATCGGAATTTTCTACGGAGGAGTCTCTCAATTAATCGTGGGCTTTACAGGCTGAGGAACGAGCGAGAAAGCGACTTAAGATACTAGTGTTACATCAAGAAAAACGTTCGCCTTCCCCTCCAACTCTGCCGCATCTCGCCCGTTCACCCTCTCCGCCTATCATGGCACCGTACCCTACGCCGATAACTGAACACCCCAGCTACGCGTCTTTTGTCATGGACAGATCAGTCACGCATACATTCAGGTCCAAGCTACTGGACGAACTAGAAAGTGCTACCAATGGCCTGATTGAAGGAGAGGCTACCATCAAAAGAGCATTGGGGAGATTATGGGAGGTAATCGCTGAGGATCCTGATCAGCCATTGGAGGGGTATTCTGTTGTGCCAAAGCGCGAAGACGAGGAAGACCAAGATGACAATGACTCTGAAGGGCATAGACGGGAACAGAGGATGGCGCGAGTACCCGATCTCACACCGGCAGCTCATAAACTGTTCCTCGCACCATATAGCAATGGAGGCGCACCGGGATTCGAGCCGTCTCACTTTGCGCCACCGGATTTGCAGTACACTACGCTTGAAAAGGCACTGGCCACCTTGCGTGAGTTACAGGATGATGGGCGTGAGTATGTGGAACGGCTGCAAGAGATCCGAGAAGGGTTGGGAGATATACGAGCGCAGAGAAATGGGATTTGGGACGTTGTAAGGGAAAGAGCAATCAGGGAGCTACAAGAAGCAGCGATGGCGGCGGCAGGGACATAACCAGAAAGGAGCGCTTGTTTGCCGCGATGTTATTTATTTGCCCTGACGCGCGTCTGCCTGTATCTCTACTTACTGCCTACCATGGCTTCCCCGCATATTCCGTCTCTCGACATCGACGGCCTCCGCGTTCCAGACAGCCATAGTGATGTGCTAGATCTACCTGATGATGTCGAAGATCGTTATTTGGAGAAGCTCAGGAACTACGCTAAATCCATTCCATATAACATTGAACCGTATTCAAAAATGATACAGCTGCTTGATTTCATTCTGCTACGTATCACGCAATGCATCGAGGCTAAGGACTATGACGTTGGCCTGGTGCAATGGGACTCTATGCTCACCTAGTGCGTTGGCCAGTATATGTTATCCCGGCTCCCTGCTGAAGATTCTCCCCAAAGCTGGGCCATGCTCAAGTACCCTTTACCCAAAGAGAGGCGCATCAAACTTGCAAAGCTCTACTTTCATGTCAGCACTACACCTGGGATGCCGAACCATATTGTTGCTACCTGTGCGGACGGCTTCAAGTGGCTCGTGAGGTCCAAGGTGAAATTATCTATCAAAGATATGAGGCTCCCGTGGCGGCCCATCTACGATCTATTATCGCAAGATTTATTCTTGAAGCGTCGAGAGTTTGAATATACGTAAGTTAACCCCCATGTCCAACATCCTCCCGTCAAACATAGGTCTGCAGACAATTATCATGGTTTATGGGATATATTGCGGGTTATAGTAGCAGGTTCTTCCATCCTGCAGCCATAGAAGATATGTTGTCGACTTTTGTACCACTGATGGATGGAACTAATCTGGACGTGCGTCTTTCCGTACCTTACGTCCAGAAGTGCCACTCAAGCATGATTGTTTATAGGTTATGTTGTCTTCTCAATTCTACTTACTGGGGTTTCTTCCTCTTTCCCACCCCCAGGCATATTTACCAATGCTTTTCCGGGTGTGGGAGGGCATGAATTCATACATGTTTGATGAAAGAATGCTGGATTTTCTAGCAAAGCTGGCCGAAATGCACGTTGATCCTGAAATTAGTGATCCCCGCAAGATCGCTGAAATCCCTGATGATGAAAGATCCGAGGGAGAGAGCAGGGAAAAATGGGCTTACGGTGATATTCAGGAGGACGGTGATTGGGGAGGCATATACAGAGATGTGGGGATTTTCACTGAACACGAATGGCATCTTTTGCTATGCAAATGTCTACAATCCATGGGTGGGAACATCTTAATCCAAGTGATGAATGCTTCGGTAACTGAAGTATCATTAGAAATTCCTCTTGCGGATGCCGGGTCTCTGACGACTGGTCCCACCGCAGATTCTGAATTAGGTTTTGAGATTAAGCGACTCCCAAAACCGAGTTGGAGAATCAGTAAGCTAGCTATGCAGGTATTCACCATTTTGTACGACTGTCTAATGATGATTTTAGCATCTCTGGCTCGCATCGTTGTATATTCCATGGCGCTTGACGGGCAACCCGTTCCGGAATCTAGTGCAACTACACCAATGTTTTCACCCTTGCCTTCCGGCATGAATACCCCTCAAGTGACGACAAAGAATCTTCAAGAATATCTTGAGGCGCCATTAGGCAAGGGAGGGGTTTCTCGCACCAAGACATATGTGGCAGGCTGCAAAGCACTAGATTCCTTATTGAAGATGGTGGCATCAACTGAAAGCTTTTTCCATCCCTCGAATTCTGGAGCTTGGACGGCCGATGTAAGCACTCTGATGACTTGGTACTCTTCTTCGGTTGAATGTCGGTTTAGTTGAGCGCGTTCTTGAAATATATTGTTTACGAATTCAATAAGCGTCCGTGGTACCTTGAAATGTGGGCATAACTGTAGGGCTAACTTGCATCCAGGCTGGTATGCGGAGCAAAAACCAGATTGCAAGACGCCATTGGTACGTTCCCATTCATCTTGCAGGGCCATTCTGATGTGTTCCTTTGAAGCGTCGTCGGTTGACTCGAGAAATGAAGAGAGAACTTGTCAAATCGCTCAGGACTGTAACACTTCTTGCCATCTTTTCGCCCGATTCTACTACCGTAGCAAATATCCAGAGTTGTCTAAAGTCAATGAGCATAATGGAGCCCGATCTTATCTTGCATCCAATTCTAGAGAGAGCTATCCCCTCACTAGAAGCACTTGTCGAAGTTCGTTGCATTTTATTTTTCACCTCGACATCTCTTGAGCCATTGTCAGACACAACGGACGTTGGCAGTTATCAAGGCCCTTGGAGCTATAGCACCTGCACTGGTCTCACGCGAAATATACTACTCCGGGGCAAAATACCTCGTACCAATTCTTCAACTCCTTATACCAGGAATTGACCTCGTATGTGGCTAGAGTTGGTTGCTATCGGTCCAGCTAATTCGATGCCTACGATAGAATGATCCATCTAAAACTGTAAGGTATATTCCCTGTGACAGCCTTCTATGTTGACACAGAAACAGCTTTGCACAACGGCATTCCTGGTCGAGATCTCGCAATATATCCAGATCGGCGATTTGACTGTCACGGATGACGCATCCCGTAATCAGGTTTCACGAACTGACTCGGAACTTGCTCTTCCAGCCGACAATCGAGGGTCATACCCTTCTTTCCTGTTCGGTGATGCCGATGTACACGACGGCAACTCTGAGATTCACCTCAGCAGAGAGGAGGAAGACGAACTTCTCAAGGTACAATGGTTGCATAATTCGTTGGCGAACATAACCTGATTGTTTTGATAGGATTCTACTTCCGGTTTCCCCGACTGGGTTGCAAGCTTCATCCGAAGGGTCATACAGCTTTTCGAGAATCTGCCAGAGGAAGGACCTGATGGAGCTGCTGGAGGTGCATCAGAAAGTAAGATTGTTTTATCGACGCTGCACATGGAACTAACATTTTGCAGACCAGATTGTGGAATCAGTGGCAGGTGCATGCAATCAAATATGCGTGCATCTATCAGAGCCATTATACGATCTTGTTTTGAACATGATATACGATTATGCTAGCACTACTGTTAGGTCAAACGCTGTCAGAGCAATTCATCAATTGGTTGAATGCGTCGCTAACGCTAATCCTGAAAAAACCCTTTCCAAATTCTTCCCATTCTGTGCAAGAAATATACGCACAGAGCTGGAGAACGGAGCGAGTTCAATGAGAACAACCTCTTCAACCACTCCCATACCGTCTGATGCTACATTACACTGGAGTATGTTACCACCTACTTCTCACAATATTCTTAAATTAACGTCTGTCAGACCTAGCAATTTTGAGAGGAGCAGTGTACAAGTGAGTTTTGATGATATGATTACTTATTCTTCTTTAACCTGAAACTTTTAGTGATGGTCGAGCGGTAACGCTATGATATATATCCCGACCCGATTTGACTGACGCACAAGACAGCTGCTGAAGTACGAAAATGAGTTCATGTCACTAATTCGACTTCTTCATGATAAGACATACTCGAAACGTGGCTTCTCTTGGACCGGAAAGCTTTTGTCCAGTCTGCTTCTCACGATCACACATACATATCCACTCGAAAATAAATTTGTCAACCCCGAAGTTTGGGAGAGTGCAGGTTAAACCAAGTTCCGATTTACCTGATATGAACGGCTGATGATTTTCTAGAATTCCGCAATAATCATCACCATTATTGGGGAAAATTATATAAACCTGACGAAGTCAAGGTATTCCTCGCTGTGATCGTAACTTGAATAGCTGTTGACAGCTTTCAGATTTCATGGCATGTACCATGCGAACAAGAAATTAACTTTGCTCTGCGCATAATCACAGAACTTGTAGACCCAACGTTAGATATCTTGGAAAACCTCCTCCGTCCAGGTAACGGTCATGTTTACCAAACAAAATGCATCTACCCATCGTATTTGTAGACCTTTCGAGGGACGCTATATGGCGGAATGATTTCTGCCGGTTCGTTTTCGTGTTTCGCGATCGCTCTCCATATCCTCATACCAACTCGGCTTTCTAGACACTTATCATTTGTTCGACACGCTTTCTCAGGAATCCCCACTTTAATACAAGATCCAATGGCACAAAATGAAAACATCGCGGGAAGTTCTGACATTCTGTAAGTGGATATTATTTGAAGCTGTTACATCCATAATAAGGAATCTAGAAACGAGATACCGGAGATGATTGGAACGATTGAACCCATCAGCTCCTCGTTTTGCCTTGCTGATCCTACTGATCCACGGTACCAATTTGTCCTTTCCTTGAAACGGCGATTTGGGAAATTCTTGCACGACGCATCTGTCTCACTCCGCCAGCAAGGAGAGGAAAATACTGTAGATGCTGTGCTTATACTGGTTTGTTACATGCCTTGATACAAATTCGTGACTTTTTAAGCTGGAATAGGTCAGATCGATACGAACCTATCTATTGGAGTACGGCGACAGTAGAGACCGGTAAGGATCACGATGTGGTTTCCCTTGATTTATTTGATTGGAAACATGCAGTTACAATGTGAACGAGGAACAGTACAAGACAGAAAAGAACGTAACCCGCCTATACGCGCACCAAAAAGTTTGGCCAAGAGCTGTCTATATTCGCAGGGCGCGGTAGGCATCGATTCACCTCTAATTTAAGCGTAAAGATTAATTCGTGTTAGTTTTTACCATTCTGCAAGACTTCGCTGGAATAGCATCGAACGCCAGCGAGGTCCGCTTGAAGATGATTTGATTGAAGATGTCGTTGAATGGTCGCTCTGGCAGTATCCCATCATAAGACAGTGCGTTTTTTTCATGTGCCATGACGTGGATCATGTCTTATGCATTGAATTGTGTAGAAATGGTCAAACCCTTTTGGACTTGCTCTGCGCAGTAAATCTCTTGTTCCGTATTTAGGTTCACAAGAACCCATTAGTTTTATAGACATACGACGGCGTAAGACGTCGTGCACTTCCTATACTGTACGGAGCACTGGAGCCAGGGACAGACGATGATCGCATGAAGGGTGCGTTATGGACGCTGAATTCATCTTGGTTCGGAAAGTATGCTGCGTCAGGTTGGTCCATTGTGATTTTTCGAGAAGCAGTAAATAGCTCAAGATTTCAGAACCATCGTTGGCACCTGAATTCGTGAAAAAGCTATTTGGATGTCAACATAACGAAAAAGTGCGTTGCTCAGAAAGGTGTGCATCTCTGCTAAGGAATTGACGTTTCAGCCATCTATTCAAAATGCTCTCTCTGTCGTGTCTGAAAACGGTTTGTCCCTC
>MIPV01006830.1:3205-17245 GCA_001983365.1 Amanita bisporigera | reverse complement strand
TACGATGTAGATACGATAAGATACAGATTAGATTATAGATTAGATTAGATAACTAATGAAGCGTATTAGATTCATTAATGTAATAAAGTACATTAGATTCATTAATGAAACCTATTAGAGTTTCGACAATTGGTGGCCAGGGATGTACAGGCATGTAAAGGGATGGATCGAAGGTTGCACGTTGTGCCAACAAATGAAGGTTAACACACACCCAAACACACCAGCATATCAACCAATTCAATTGAAAGCTACACAGCCGTTTCAACAAGTCACATTAGATTTCATCACCAATTTACCTCTTTCAGATGGTTTCGACTCTATTTTGGTCATGGTGGACCATGGTCTTACAAAGGGGGTAATTTTCACACCATGCAACAAAACAATCGACGCCCAGGGAACAGCAAACATATACATTACTGAGATCTTCAAACAATTTGGCCTCCCTGACATGCTCATCTCAGATAGAGGACCGCAGTTCTCAGCAAAAGTCTTCCAGGAAATCAGAAAAGCGCTAGGAATCAACCACAGGATGAGCACAGCATATCATCCACAGACTGATGGAGAAACAGAAAGAGTCAACCAAGAATTAGAAGTCTATCTTTGAATGTTCTGCACTAACAAACCGCACAAATGGAAAGGATTACTCCCAATCGCTGAATTTGCTCACAATAACCGACATCATGATGCCATCAAAGCATCACCGTTTCAGCTAATGTATGGAACCGATCCTGTAGCACTCCCCACTGCCTCCCACAAGATGAGTACACCTGCAGTGGAGGAACGACTACTACAGTTACGAAAAGCAAGAGAAGAAGCGCTAGCAGCACACAAATTAGCTAGACAGCTAGTCGCAAAACGACGAAGGGACAAATCTATACGGTTCGAAAAAGGTGATAAAGTCTGGCTCGAAAATAGGAATCTACACATTCCATACCAGTCGAGAAAACTAGCACCTAAACGAGAAGGACCCTTCACTATTGAACAAGTAATGGGACCAGTGACGTACAAATTGAAATTGCCAAAGCAATGGCGCATTCACCCTGTGTTTCATGCATCCCTATTATCCCCTTACAAACAAACCGAAGCTCATGGCCCAAATTATATGACACCACCTCCTGATCTCATAAATGGGAACGAGGAATATGAGGTAGAAGCGATTCTTGCACACCGAAAACACGGCACAGGGTATCAATACCTGGTTAAATGGAAAGGTTATGGATCAAATGACAACTCGTGGGAACCTGAGCACAACCTGGGTAATGCTGCGGAAGTTCTACTGGAGTATAAAGCCAGAAGACAACTGTAAAAAGCTATCATGGTCACATATCGCAACCGCAGACACCTCAAACTCAACAGTATATACACACGGAACTATGCTCCCATTCATGCCAAATTCTCAGCATCAAGAAAACTGCCACAATGTATACAATTCTTCATCCTCAAACCATATCACCTTCACCCCTTCCGAGGACGATATTCATTTCATTACAGAGACAGTAACGTAAGATGCATCACGGTCGAAGCATTTCATGGGAGTCCTTTACCCTTGAACCCAAGACATAACCATAACCAGATCACACACGACCCATCCTACTATACCCCTGAATGATGCGACAAGAGGATAAGACAGAATATAGAAGCCATTCAAACGTTGAATGATTGGATCGATAACAGGTCTTATAGTATTGTTAATAACACATGGACAACCGAAGATCCAGGAAGAGATAACAGCGACAGTGAAACGGAAGAAATTAGTGACCAATGGGAAGATCTAGGAACAATATACTACAAAATGTTCCCACCACAAGTAATCCCTTTGCGCACCCCTTTCGTTCTCCCACCAAATTACGCAACCGCCACAGACTGACAGATACCTCCTCCACCACGCACTCCGAACCCACCATTCTACAACCAACATGAATTTGAACCAGGATACCCCAGGATCAGGAGTATTATCAGGAGAACAAATAATGGATGGCAATACTACTATCCAAACCATGAAAACTATGACAAAGTGGAATCGCCTTCTGATCCAGGAACAATACCAACATCCCCTACATCAATCATGTCTGTTGAACGATTTGCAGAAGAATTATTTCAAGCAATCCTGCAACAACCCGCAGATGATCCAATATGGGATGTTTTGTATGAAGAACTGTTAGGACAGACCTAACCACAACCTAAACCCTCTGAGAAGAGTGTGGAGAAAGAGATTGATTTGACACAATAGAACAGTAAGCTGTGGTAGAGCAAACTATCTAGAGTCTTAAGGACTCCTACCTACAAACACACCACCTTTTATACATATGAGCGCTGGTCCGTGCGCACAGACTACGCAGCCCCATGACCATGTATGCGCAGCAACAAACCCAGACCCTCAACCCAGACTCACCCGGCCCCCATGAGAAGATGTGACTTGACCGTCATCCATATCTCTTGATCTAATCGGTGTTCCCGTACAGCCACCTTGCTGACATAACCCTAGACCGTACTAACATAGGGGTGCGAGCCTTCTTCCATAAGTGATATCTTGTCCGTAGGCCTCCAGATAAAATAGATAAAAATGTAGAAAAATCGTTAGATCGTAACATGACCCTCCCCTTAAGACTTCTCGTCCCGAGAAGTAGAGTCTTCCAAAAGCCTCTGAAACGTTCCAGCCGTATCTTCCTCGGCATAAATATCTTTCCAATCCCCTTTCCACCGACGCCAGTTCCGTTCTAGGCGCTCAAGGTAATTGCGTTCGAATTTTCTGTCCTCCCATCCAAACAAGCGTTTGGGCACCGATGCTTGTGTATGATTCTGCCATTTCCGGTAATGTAGCTCGCGGTTATTGGCCACTCGTCTTGGAGCCCCTGGATTTGCCCTGTGAAATTTCTGAACCTCTTTCTTAGCGTTTGTGAGGTTTTCCACGGGTTCCCATGTTGATTCTTCCACGGGGTAATTTTTCCACTTGACCAGATACTCTAGACGTCCGCTGGCTTGACCACTAACTCGACTATCCACGACTTCTTCAACCTCGTATTCGTCATCTTGGGACTCCTCCACCATTTGCAGTTCCTTTCGCTGTACCGCCTTCTCTTTCTGACCAGGAAAGGCGGGCTCATGGTACAGTTTTAGGAGGACCTCGTTGAATATATTGTATATTTTCCATGAAGCCGGAATCTTGAGTTGATATGCAGACTCGCCGACCTTCCTGACCACTTCCAGGGGACCCACAAATTTACCGTTGAATTTCTTAGTGGCACGAATAACTGGCAGATTCTCCGTACTGAGGTACACCTTATCTCCGGGTTTGTACTGCCGCGCCGCTTGACGATTCTGATCGTATCGCTTTTTCATTACTTCGGCGGCTTTATCCAGAGCCTGTTTTGCCTTTGCATGTACATCCTCAACTTCCTTGGCCAGGTCCTCTACCGCAACGACTTTGGGCGCATATGTGGGATTAAGTCCTTTGTTCGGATGTCGTCCGTAATTCATGAAAAATGGGGAGTATCCGGTAGCAGAGTGTACTCGATTGTTATGGCAAAATTGTGCTACCGCCAACCAATCACTCCAGTTGTCCTGTCGATGGTTTACGAACATGGTCAGGAATTCCTTGACCTCCTGATTAACGCGTTCCATCTGACCATCAGTTTGCGGGTGATATGCCATTGATCGATTGGCCTTGATGCCCATCATGCCGTAAAGATCGTCCATGAACTTTGATGCGAACTGTGGTCCTCGATCACTGATGACCTTCCGCGGCAATCCGTGCTCCCTGAACACGTTATCCCTAAATAGAACAGCTACCCCTTGTGATGTTACCGATGATGTCGTTGGTAAAAAGTACGACTTCTTCGTGAAGCGGTCCACTACCACCATGATCATGTCATTGCCCTTGGATTCCGGTAATGGTCCCATCAGGTCTACTGATACAACCTCCCATGGTTCCGATGGTACCTCGTTTGGTACTAATGGTGCCGCGCGCGGTTGCCGGTCCGGTTTTGCTCGCTGACATGTTTCACACCCTGGGATATACCGTTCGATATCCTTGCGCATATTAGGCCACCAAAAGTTCCTTGTTAGGTTCTCCAATGTCTTGGCTACCCCCGAATGCCCCCATGAATGATGGATTTGAATTAAATTCTCCCTGAGCCGAATGTGTACTGGTACATATACCCTTCCTTTCCATTCCACTAGTCCATTGGAGACCTTGAAGTTTTCATCCTGCCGTGCAATTCCCTGCTGTACTTGTGCCTCCCATTGCCGTTTAGGGATTTTTCGGATGTCCTTAATAATATCTTCTATGGCTCGATCATCGTTGTATAGTCGAATGAATAAGTGCTCTTTCAGGAGTATTACACCCTCGTTGTCATTTTGTCCCCGCTCATGACCCGCTCTTCTAGACAATAAATCTGCCTTGGAATTGGACTTTCCTGACCGATGCTTGATAATGAAGTTGTAATCTTGTAGATCCGTTACCCATCGCGCTTGTCGCCTGTTGAGGTTTTGCGGTTTCCGGAAGTACATCAGGTTTTGGTGGTCTGTTAAGACCTCTACCGTTTCTTTAGCTCCCTTGAGGTAATGAGACCATTCGTAAAATGTGTGCATGACCGCCAGCATTTCCTTATCATAGATCTCGTAGTTTCGTTCCGCGTCATTGAGAGCCTTCGAAATAAAGGCCACCGGTCTCCATAATCCGTCCTTTCCAATTTGAGACAAGATTCCACCTATTGCAAAGTCTGAAGCATCAACTTCCACCCGGAACTGGCCTTCATCATCTGGAATTTTCAGGACCACCTCCCTCGCCACAAGCTCTTTCAGTCCCTGAAAAGCCTGAGACTGTAACTCCGTCCATAACCAGTCGACCTTGCCTGTTAACTTGGTTAGTGGCTTGGCCACCTTAGCGAATCCCTCTACAAATCGTCTATAGAAGTTGATAAAACCCAGAAATTGCTGAAGTTCTCATTTGCAGGTAGGTTCTGGCCATTCGGCCAAGGCCTTGACCTTTCCTGGCTCCATACGAATTGAATCCCGACTGATTACCAACCCTAAAAAGTCGATTTGCGGTTGATCGAACCAGCACTTCTCCGGTTTCAGTGACAGCTTATGATTCTCCAACTTTGCCAATATTCGGTTTACATGTTTGGTATGCTCGTCCTGTGACGTTGAGAAAACCAATATGTCATCCATGTAGATAACGACCCATCCTTCTGCAATTTCTTGTTGGAATATGTCGTTCATCATTGTCTGGAAAGTTGCCGGCGAGTTTGTGAGACCGAAGAACATAACTAGTGGTTCAAATAACCCTCGATTGGTACGGAAAGCGGCTTTCCATTCATCTCCTTCTTTGATCCGGACATTGTTATAACCCCATCGGATGTCCATCTTGGAGAAAACCTTGGCTTTTGATAATTTATCCACTAGCTCGCCGATCAGGGGTAGTGGATACCGGTTTTTGATCGTCATCTCGTTTAGCCGTCGGTAATCCTGTACTGGTCTAAGTTTACCATCTTTCTTTTTTACGAAGAAGAATGGTGATGCCATAGGCGATTTGCTAGGTTGGATACGCCCTGTGTCGAGATTTTCCTTCAAAAACTCGTCCAATTGCGCTTGCTCATCCCGATTCAGCGGATAGATTTTACAATCAACTGGCTTGGATCCCGGTACTAGTTCGATTGCATGGTCCCAAGGCCGTCGTGGTGGTAATTCATCAAAGGTCTCCTTTTCGAAGACCTTCCTATGCTCCAAATAGTGTTTTGGTACCACGTCCTCTAGAGATCGCTTTGCTACCATAGCTGCTTCCTTTGCAGCGATATCCATTGCCACTGATCATATCCTTAATTCGGGCTCGCCGATCTGTACCGCTAGTAGTTTCTCACCCTCCTCCAAAGGCTCCATTGGATCTATCTCCTCCTCTGGTTCATCAACTTCGGACCTATTCCAACACGTTCCTGGGCATCGGCTAAATGTGACCTGTTGACGCCTCCAGTCAATTACAGGGTTATGCTTTTGTAACCAATCGTAGCCGATGAACAGATCTGTCTTGCCTAGCCTCGCAACTCCGCATTCAATAACCTCCTCATGATCACCAATTCGCAACTTGAATTGCGTCATATACTCCAGGCTACCCATGGCGTTACGAGTTCCATCTGCATTATAAACAGGCATTGGCCTCAACATTTTGCGTTTATTTAATTTGTGTCGTTCCACAAATTCGTCATTCACGCATGTGCCTGTACATCCTGAGTCCAATAACGCTTGTACCTCTATATTATCTCCCGTATCCATAGTAGTGATTATCGCTTTAAGGTTCATTTCTTGCTTTCCTGTGGCTTTGACCACCTGACCCCTTAAGTGCATCAGGTTCCATAACGCGTCTGACTCCGATAATTTGTTCAGCTGGTCTACCAATTCTTCGGTTGCCTCATTCACATGTTTGTTGTGAACCCATTCCTTTAGACACTGTACAGCCGTTGCCTTATCTTGTTGCCAGATTCGTTGTAGCACCCATTCAGAGGACCAGGTTTTTAGTCTTGGTTTTGTGCTCATACTTAAGTTTCTTACTCGGTGAATTTGTGATCTGCACTCATATAATAGTTCTGGTAATACTATACAAGAGTCCTTGTCCGAGCTAGAAACTATCTGAGCCAGTAGCACTGAGCGCGCTCCTACTGGCTTCTGCCAAAACCCTTCGCCTTTCCCGTTTCCTCCCATTGTTCCTCTGTGAGTTCCTCTATCCGGACTTCCCTCATGCGCCCTTTTCCTTTCTTGGTGCGCGTGTATCTCTTTGGTTCCTTGCAGTCCACCTTAAAGTGACCTGATTTTCCGCAATTGTAACAAACACGTTCCTTGCGTCTGGTAGCGTCCACATCCATGGCATCAGGATCGGTTGTGACTGGCTTATACGTAGTCGGCTTTACGGGTTTTTCTAGTGGTTTCTCCTTGTACGTGGTGAAACCGGTTCGTCCCCCATATGCCTTCTTTGCTCGTCGATATGCCTTTGCCAGTTCCACTGCCCTATCTTGGATTTCCCTCAGGGTCGCATTGGCCGGTAAATTGCCATGCTGGATTAATTCTCGTCCTAGGGCCGGATTGATGTGATCCTTGAATAGATCAATCAAGGCCTTGCCATCCCATCCTGATAGTGGTGCCTGTGCATTGAAGCGAATGATGTAGTCCTCGACTAGAGAGTCCCCCTGCTTCAGGGCTATCAGCGCTGCCGTGGCTTCCTCCTGTGTTTCCGTGGACATGAAGAAATCGTGCATTTCTTCCTTGAACCCTGCCCAACTTAGGAATGGGAATTTGTGCCGCATGGCCCTTCGCACTACCACGCCTCCCGCCATTTCTCCGTCGTTGAGCTGTTGGTAAGTGAGGTTCGATGACCATCCCTCGGTTTGGACCCCATGCTTGTACTCTTCCATTGCCTCCTGCCATTGCCGCAGTTTGACGCTCGCCCAATCACCAGCTCTATTTTTATCCCCTCCTTTGATCCGATATAGACAGATCGAGATCTGCCTTCCCAACTGGGTTTCTCGTGCCAGGGTAAAATAGGTTTGCATTTGCCGGCACCATGAATCCACGTATCGAGGGTCTCCTTGATAGTAGTCCGGCATTTCGGCTTTCGTGAGAGGTGATGGCTCTGGTCTTGGATTAACTCGTCTCCATTCATTAATTGCATCGGCTATTACTGCCGCTACTGCGTTGGCCGTATCCCATCGGCCCCGTTCTAGCTGTTCGATTTCGTTATTCCGGACTGCCACATCCGCAGCTGTTGTACCCGCCGGGTGCCCAATCTCAATGACTTCTGGGTCGTCAGCATTTACATGCCATCTCCATCCCATTATAGTGTTATACAACCGGTTAATCATTTCTCCGTTGTATATGAACGCTCCAAGTCGCTTATAGCCCATTCCTGCTGACATAATCATTGACAACTCGTTCCACCCTGAGACTCCATCCGATGCCTTTTCAACGTGGTAGCAGTCTGCCACTCCGTATGTCTTCCGGACCCGAATGGTGACATTGGCGTCTCTCAGGCTTGGGTCCCATGCTACAACCTCGTGGACTTGTGGGTATGCGGGCCACATGTACTCGTTCCAGTAGCATTTCTTAATCAGGATCAAGTAGCAGTATCCGGGGACATCTGGATGCAACCTGGTCTTGTCGCTAGGGTGTCGTTGGCATGGGTATGGGTATGGCAGTGCGAATTCCTTATCGACTTCTCGGCGCCAGTTATTTATAGCCATGACCGCATGATCTTTGTAACCCTGGTTTTTGAATTGTTTGGGCTTCCCTAGATCAATCCATTTCTCGGCCTCGGCGATCTGTGCTTGCGCTTGTCGAGCTCGTTCCTCAATCCGTGCCTTGACATCCTCGCTGACCCAGGGGATTGCAGGATCTTTCTCAATCCAATCATCAACGTGCTGGATCGATCCATTGTGCCATGTGTGGTCTGCGCCCATGGTTCTCGTCAGGGACTTGCTTGGCCCGGACCGGCTTATGACAGCTTGTGAGTATGACATTTTTGGAACCAGGGACGTTTTGGAACTTTTAAGGGATTTCTGGGAGTTCGGTACTGATTGAATAAATGACGAGATTGTTGCCGTTTTAGGCTTCGATTTTCCCATACCACCCAGGACTGCCTTCTTGGCATATTTGCCGCATTGTTCCAGATCTTCCAGATCTGCCCACGTATATACGTCATCCTCGTATTTTCGGATAGCCGCCTCCTCAATCACATGGTACACCCCATCTTCGTCCGTGTCTTGGATCGCGAACCGTGCCCTGGTGTCTCTTAACTCAGGCTCCCACAATAAGATTTCTTCGAGAGTAGGGTACCCTGGCCAGTAGAATTTGTTATAGTACTCTTCTTTAAACAGAGTCATGTAACAATAACCATCTTGTCGCCATGGTGCATCCTCGGGTATATCCGTTGTGTATTGGCTCGGCAATCGTGGGGATTGTAGTAATCCTATCCATGTCTTGGTAGGGTCTAGGACCTCTCCCAATTGTCTCAGGAATAGATCCATGTGTAATACTGGCATGGGGGCAACCATTCCTGGTTCAGGAGTTCCTACCGGCGTTTCCTTATGGGCTTGTCTTCGGATATAGGTTCTCATGTATGGATCGTACCGAATTCCCGTGGCTCGCTCGGCATCCTCCTTCCGCATCTGTATCCTTTGCGCTTTAGTGGATCGGATGTTTCCATTGGCCGCATGCATCAGCCGGTTCCTTTCTTTAGCTGACAGCACCAATCCATTATGCTGTAACGTGACGATATCAAACCCTAGCGACAACAACTGAAGGTTTGATGGGGTATTGAAAAGTGCCTCCCGCACTGGGGAGTCCGCCTCGAATTGCTGCAGCAGATCCTCCAGGGTCTGTCGCTCCTTCTCAATCTGGGTTAAGTACGCATGGTACTCCCTTTGTTCCTTTGCCGACTTTCAGCGCTGTTCGAGGAGCGCTTCCCACGCCTCCTCCTGTTCTCTGATGGATTCTTGCTCGGCTGCCCAGGCTTCGCGTTCACGAATCTGTTGTTCCCGGTGTGACTGTCGCCGTTGTTCCTTTTTCCACGCCTGCCAGGCATGGACGTGTGCGTCACGCTGCCGGTTGTCAAGCCGCGCAGCCGTTTTGGATGATTTCTTTGGTTCTGCGCATCCCTGCACCCAGTCGAGCTTGAACACGATGCCGACTCCCATCAAGGACAACCCTGCCCTTGGAAAAACGTAATTAAAAGGCCCCTGCATGTCGCCTAGGAGATCTAGATAGATCTTTGGTGCCTCTTCTTCAATATCTCACGCTTCCTAACGCGGATATTCTATGCTGCGGTCAATAACGCACCCGCACGCAATTCTTCGATTTAATTCCACCAACTGACTCAATAGCGTGGTGCCCGGCGCTTCACTCAGATGTCCTCGTGCTCAGATCAATAGATCCGATACGTAATTGGTATTCTGAGACTGTATGCCTTGATACACGGCATGCCACCAAGTTGTCTTCGTGGGTTCCACCCACTATTCCACAATACTAGTGTAGGTACCCGATTCGACCCTGCCTGGTCTACTAATCGGCGAAGCCCCTACTCTCGTCTAGTACTGTTGTGTCGCCTAGAGTACTCGAGGCTGCTAGTGGCCACGTGTCGCAACATGCACTAGGTCAGATGTCTGTTGAAACGATACTGAAAAGGCTTCGACGCTGTGAGCGACAGCGAGCAAGACGTGCTCGGTGCTGTGACCAACGACGAAGGGTTTGTGGATAAAGACTCTAGATTATGTTAGGACAGACCTAACCACAACCTAAACCCTCTGAGAAGAGTGTGGAGAAAGAGATTGATTCGACACAATAGAACAGTAAGCTGTGGTAGAGCAAACTATCTAGAGTCTTAAGGACTCCTACCTACAGACACACCACCTTTTATACATATGAGCGCTGGTCCGTGCGCACAGACTACGCAGCCCCATGACCGTGTACGCGCAGCAACGAACCCAGACCCTCAACCCAGACTCACCCGGCCCCCATGAGAAGATGTGACTTGACCGTCATCCATATCTCTTGATCTAATCGGTGTTCCCGTACAGCCACCTTGCTGACATAACCCTAGACCGTACTAACATAGGGGTGCGAGCCTTCTTCCATAAGTGATATCTTGTCCATAGGCCTCCAGATAAAATAGATAAAAATGTAGAAAAATCGTTAGATCGTAACAAGAACCCACGATCAAGGAACTAACTGGAGTCGTCACAAGTAATTGGCCAAATGCAGACGAATTGATCACACTGGATGACGAAGAATTTGAAAATAGCCTTGGGAATGAAGGAAACAGTCGAAACAGTCGATCTCTATAAAAATCGCATGAAAATTTCAAAAGACCCCAGTCCATTCTGGATATCCGCAGTCTTTGACATGCCCCAGCCTTTTCAAACCTTCGCCAACTCTTCATCTCCACCTCCTCCGCAATGTCCAACTTCACCAACGTCTTCGTCACTACCACCTCTGGCCCTGTCCAGAACCTCGCCTCCACCACCTCCGACCTTCACCATGCGGCGGTCAGAGTACTAATGGAAGCCAACACCGTCATAAATCATTCCATCAAGGTCCCTCGCTCTGCCATCCCCAAACAAGAATCCACTCAGGATCACATGGCAATCCAACACCTCCGTCGCACCCTGAGAGCGACACAAAAAATCATCGACGTCATGACCAATTGGTACGATAAAATGGACGGTGATGGGTGGGGAAGTGATAACGGCAATAACGGTTGGGGACAGAACTGATAGAGAAGTCGGTGACTTCTCCCATACAAAGGGGGTAATGTTACAGTTTCTTTTTCCTTCTTCCTTGTCATCGTTATTACTCAGCGGATGGACATATCCTAATTATATCATCACCATTACTATACACACTGCCTTGGACGTTATTTCCATTTGGTAGCTTCTTTCACTTTTCCTTTCTCAGATAGCTACAGCCTCTTTTCCTTTTCTGATGTTCTTGTTGTTTCCCAAATGTATATAAAGGCTCATCATGTACAGTAGAACTCCAGTTCCAACTTAGACGAGTTTTACCTTCCTCTCAGTCTCTGAACTATCACCTCTTTCTTCCTCATCACTGAACGCATCGATCTAAAGGCCTTCATCATCATCAGACTTAGCGTCCTCATCGTTCTATCAGTAGTCATCACGACTGGGAGCAGACCGAGACTCTGTTTGTTGTTTCTAAGTACGACAAAGAAGGCATCGTCCATAACAGGATGCAGCTAGCAAGTGCTGTTATCAAGGAAACTCCAGAATATACTTATAAAACGTATGCGCACCAATGGAATGTCTGGAACAAAGATCTGAAACAGCAAGAAGTAAGTTTCTATTTCAGCGGAATATTTGACTAAGCCATTGTCATCGCCTCAGGGTTTGGGGTTAAACCAGCTCATATCAGCCACGTTCACAAGTGCGCACGTCTCTAAACTCGAAGATCCTAATGGCCATATGGATGAGAGGCCTGTTGGTGCATTGTTACTTTCAATGCAAGCAGTAAGTTATCCGAATATATGTTTTTTCTTATTCTGGTCTCTCCTTTAGGTCAAACAAGCTCTTGAACATTGCAGCAAAACAGGACAGAAGATACAGAAGGACGAAGACTTGCTGGAATTCTCCAAGCTGAATTATGGTGATCAATTTGAGCGTGACAGGAAAAGCAAAAACAACAAGAGTAAACCAAAGATAACACGGATTCACTGAGCAACAATATTTGTCCAAACCTTGAAGAACATGAATGACACTGAGTGGGCTGCGATTTGGAAGCATGCACAGGGTTATCTTCCTGAAAAGAAGAGAGGACCGGCAATTTCCTCGAGCACCAATGCGATGCTCAACGGTGACGAGGACTCCTTCAAAGATCCCAAAGCCAACTTTGTTATGAAAATATGAACCCTAGTAGATCTATTTTGTGTCCCTTTCTTTAGTGCTGAATGCTCTTTAGGCTCTGTATTTGCTTGTCCTCGAGTCATCGCAAATGGCTCATCTCGCTATTTTATTAGTAAGCTTTCCATTGCATCAATTAACCCATTCGCTCAACACCCATATGTGCTAGGATTTCGCTTTTTATCGCTCGCTTACTGTTACCAAATGCTCATCTAGTATCAAAGGCCATCTGTCAAATGCTGCAAAGTTCAAGTTCACCCATATTTTATCTGCAATTTGTCTTGCTTAATATCAGTAAGTTTCTGTCATGCTGAACATCTTGTCGCTCAACAGCCTTGTTCAGATTTCACTTTCCATCACTCATTTGTCGTCACCCCAGGCCATGTCTCTCACCACTCCAATTTGCACGCATTTTTTCACAATCGTTCGTCTTTCAGTCTCACTTAGTCATCAGTAAGTTTTCCATTGTGTTTGAACATTGCACGGTCAACGGCCTTATCCTTGTTCTCAGATTTTGTTTGCCTTGCTTATTGTCATCGGATGTCAGATACTTGCCACACCAACATCAAACCTCACTCACTTCTCTTAGTAAGCCTTCTGTTGTGTCAAATCATGTACCGCTCAATGATTAGGATATCCGTCTCAACCCCTCAGTTCTCCAAGTTACTGATTATCCATCGTTGCGCATCAATCATCTTAACCATCGCTCCCCTTTCAAAACACTCCCATACACATTACTACCACCTTCCTTTCCTTTTCCACATCATTAGCAATTGTTGTTGATGCACATGTAGTACTGCTACAGTTAAAAATAGACTTTGTTGCATCCAATGCCATATTGTAAGGGGGGCAGAAAAGAAGATTAAGGGCACTTCTAAAAGTTGCAAGGTGCTTTCAAAGAAGCTGCCAAAGCATCCATACAGCTCTGAAAGCCAATGTTCCTTACTTCCAAAGTCACACCAGGGACTTTGGAAAGCACTGATGCTCCGGCAGCTTTAGCAACTTTACAAAGTAGAAAAAGCAGCAAAAGTTGTTTGTGGGGTTTTCCTGATGCATGCATGTGGAGGGGAGTGACCCGAGGGGCCACTATGATGGGAAGATCACGGCGGGCATGGAGGGAACCACGACGGGGCATCATAAATCACGCCGGATCACGCCAATTCACGATCGATCACGGAAGATCACGGAAGATCACAATGATAAATACATGTAATTAGATATTGTCCGATACGGACCGTCATAAATATAAGATGAAATACAACGGCAAGAATGCGAACTGATCGCAAGATCGGACAAGGAGACCATAGCTTGCCTCACCCTTATCAGGATTGAAGTTGATACTATCAATGACATGAACACTGGCAGGACATGCATTCTATGTCATTTTATGCTCATCCAGAAGAAAAGGCATCGAGTCCCAACGTCAAATGTTCAAACGTGCATGGAAGCAAGTCACCAGCCCGGGGTTCCTGAGCATTGACCGGTGCGGAATTATTGCTGTGAAATTTACAAGCGCTCGGTCTGAACTGTCGAAATCCGAAGTAACGGATTAGATCGGCATCTCTGAATCTCTTTCATGTATCCTAATAAAGTTACATTAATACAATATAACTAAATACAGGATTCATTTATCCATAACGGTTAA
>MIPV01006784.1:11641-25020 GCA_001983365.1 Amanita bisporigera | reverse complement strand
CCAGTTTGAGCGGCTCACTTTCCGCCTCGCCCGGGGGAAGATCACCCGCCGAATGGGCATTCCTCTTACACGTACGGGAAAGCGCTTTGGGCGCCGTCCTCTGTTTCCTCCGGCACAACGTTCCTGCGCTCGTCACGTTGGACGTGGCGAGGCGGATCTCGTCTGTACTGAGCAACGCGCTCCAGTTTGCGAACAACTTTCAGGGATTGAATATCGAAGATCCGTTGGAACTCGCCTCAGCAGCAGGGTCGTCGTCGGGGTCGTCATCTAGCACTGGGAGTAGTTCTGGTACTGGCGGTCCCTCATCTGCTTCGACCGAGTCGGGATACCCCGGCAGCCGATCGTTGACGCTCCGCGCGCGAGAGGCATTGTTGAGGAAACGCGTTTTCCAGTGTTTCTCAGCTCTTGGCGTGAGCCGTATTGCGGATCCAGCTCAGAGCGCGTTGTTGCATTCGACGGTGGCTCTGTTTGGTAGCATGGAGGGTTACGCGGGGTCTCAACTGCAGGCCGCGATCGCATCAAACACGGGCGCGTTTTCGAATTTGTGGTCGAGTGCGGACGGGTATGCGTATGGTGTGGCTGCGGGGAGTAAGCCGGGTGATGTGATTGAGGGTGGGTTTGGGATTGTGGATGGAGTCAAGGCTGAAGGGTTATCTGTTTCCGTGAGTAATGGCGAGGAGAGTGGCGAGGAGGGCGAGGACATATTGAATAGAGATACCGTGGAAGTGAGCATTAATGCGCTGGTACGTGCTTGCAGAACAAGACGGGCATTCCGGATGACGATTCATTTTAGCTGCGGAAACCCGTCCTTGGTGCTTGGGAACATGATCCGATCGTCATATGCCAACAGCAGTCGAGAGGTTTGGATGGGAAACTCTATCACCTGGTCGAACCGCCTCCACCTACGACTGCCGTTGTGGATGCAGCCATCGAGCTCTTTGCACAATTATTACCGCTGCAGGATCTAACTATTGCCATGCGGACTTTCAACACACTACTAGAAGCCATTCGCTCGCCGAAACTGGATAAAAATGCGGGTCGCAAAGCCGCTGTGACTGTCAACGCAACTCTTGCAATAGTTTTGGGCTTGAGGAATGCTATGAGCGCGAGTCACGCAAAACACGCCCGTGACGTGTTGGGAAACACACAGGTGACGGGTTTACTGTCCCCCTTTCTCATGGTGTGTTCAAAGTATTGTCCAGTTCTCGATTACTGACGGTATGTACAGTCAACCCTCGTCGATGGCGACCCCGTCTTGCGAGCAGCGAGTACTGAAGCGATTGGGAGGCTCGCCAGCCTCTCAAACACAACTTTCCTGACAAGCCAGATCAAAGATTTGGTCGATCAAGTCGTTAGCAATCGAGATCCGCACGGGCGAGCGGGCTGTGCACTTGCGTTTGGTGCTATATACAGCTACGTTGGCGGACTGGCGGCTGGCCCACTACTCAAGACAACGGTCAACGTCCTCATGTCCTTGAGCAACGACCCGCATCCGGTCGTGCACTTTTGGGCGTTGAAATCGCTCGCAACCGTCATAAATGCTGCTAGCTTAGGTTATGCGCCTTTCGTATCAAGTACGCTTGGAATGCTACTCAAGGTTTACATGCTCGATTCCCATGAAAGGGAAGGTGGAACGCTACTCAATTCCAATATCAGCGGGGACTGTCCGGCGTATCCCGTCGTTTGTCAAATCATCGATGCTGTGACAACCGTCCTCGGCCCAGACATGCATGAATCACCGCGGACGAGAACGTTGGTCCTCAATTTAATTAGAGAATTCTCGTTAGAGGATGATGAAGGTGCTCAGGTCGAAGCTATCAGATGCATACAGCACTTTTTGATGTTTGCGCCGGAACATGTTGATATCCCTGCGCTCGTGAAGAGGTTTAGGCAGCATCTTAGTTCATCGCGCCGCCCCCCGAAGCTTGCCTCTATCAACGCTCTGTACCAATTGGTACAGAAGGATGCGTTGGCGATGTCCAAGTTGGGAGGTGATCGTCTTGTTGAGGATCTATTTGCCATGCTAGACGACGATGCTTCTGTGCAAGGAGTTCACAATGTCATTACTAGTTGGCTCCAGCAAACCGTTGTGCATAACCCGTCGGCCTGGATAGATCTATGCCAGAGAATCATGGCGCGTTCCAACGCAAATCAGCAAGTCATGGAAGCGGCTTCCAATCAGAATCTACGCGACGATGAAGCAGAATCTCTCAGAGCTGCTAGTGGAGCAGGTACTAACGCCGGCGGTGCTGATGTGGTAGGACATTCTACGTCCAGATGGAGGACACAGTTATTTGCGCTTCAGTGTCTCCACAAAATTTGTACAATCGTTGCGCAGAGCGGAAGAAGAGAGCATCTTGATGCTGTATATGCAAGGAACGTTGGACTGCCGATACCAAGCTTACTTGTCTCCCGTGTTCCAGACTTGATCAAGATGGCATTTACCGCGTCGACGGCGTATGTCACGGAAATAAGATTAGAAGGTCTGGTGGTATTGAAGGACGTTATCAAGGCACGTTATCTATACATTAGATCCGCGAAATGTCTTATCATGCCCACAAGGTCTTTGCACCATCCCCTGATCCAGCATATGAAGATGCTCTACTATTGGAGCAGCATCAGGCTCCCATAACGGCAGCCTTGACCCCCGCTTTCTCGTCGGACTCAACGCCCGAAATTCTGGCCTCGGCCGTGGACGCGTGCGCTGCTTTTGTCGGATGCGGCGTTGTCAAAGACGTTGGCCGAATGGGCCGTATTTTGAAATTACTTACAACTGCACTGGAACAGTCTAAAGGTAGTGTAGTCGGCGCAGGCTCGTATCTGAGGCTGAGAGTCATTTTAAGATTCTGGAACGGTATCCCTCGGAGAATCCGGGGAAATGAGTCCCAACGCTTCCGCAATGCTCCGAATGACAACACTATCAGCCTGGGCTCAGTTACACGTAGCCGATTCGCAGCAGACCTATCTAGAAGATGTCATCAAACCCCACAAAGCGACTCTCGCGCCCTTGTGGATTGCAGCTTTGCGTGACTATGCAAGCATTCGTGTTGACTCGGAGTTTACACAAGAATCGTCCACCGTTGGTATTGATTCGTCTTATTCCAGTCTAGGAAAAGAGGTGCTTATGCCAGTAAGTGCAGTCATTAATCCAATCATTCCGATTGATGGATAATTATTTTTATAGTATTATGTCGACGCATGGCCAATCATATTATCCGCAGTTGCACGTGCGATGCAAGCCGATGACCCTTATATCTTAGCAGCGATGGATGGCCAAGAACTGAAGCAAAATGATTTTGCCACCTCCGTGAAACCTGTGCGTAATAGAGAAGAACCAACAGCTTTGTTTCATGTCCTGTTTGGCTTGATATTTGAGGCACTTTCACTGTCTTCATCCGAGTCTAGCTATACACCATCATCTCACCAATTTGTTCTAATATCCGCACTGCGCGCGCTAAAATCGCTGGTTCGCCCAGAATACTCGGGCAAAGTACTCTCTGAGCCCACAATCTTCGAAGAACTCATAAGCCAATGTTACCGATTGGCGATGACAGAACCGGCCAACGTGCATATAGATCTCTTGGAGGTGCTAGCAAGTATGGCGACAACGCACGGTCCCAGGTATGCCGTCGTGAGATTGAGGCGAATAGCCAACTGATGCTCCTATCAGCTCAACTGACGGTCTCAAGCCAAATTCCGCAGCGACACATTGTTTAAGGATTTGCTCGTATACCATCAAGCATTCGTCGTCATCGTCGCGAGGACCTGTCATCCGTGAGCGTTTCTTCGATGATATGAAAATTATAATTATTTATGACATTCTAGAGGGAGACACACTTGACCGCATCCGCATGTTGAATACAGCATTTGCCGCTATGACGACCATCATGTCAACACTCCATTCTTCTCAGCGAGAAGATGTACGCGGCGTGGCCATTATGCTGTACACAGGTCTGTGGGGTGAACTGATAGTTTGACTTATAAACTGACTGCAATAGAGCTGTTGAAAGATGAGTCGAGTGAAATAGATCTTGTTGGACCAACATTGCCCGCACTTAAATCACTCCTCGAATTCCCCCAGCAAGATCAGGCACTTTATACTCGGTTGGTCCATGCATTGCTATCCGCATGTCTCTTAAATATAGATGAAATGCGGTACGATCCGGTACTTTGTTGTTTTGATTATTGTTGAGCAAGAGATAAGTAGGGGACGGCAAGGTTTGATTTCAGACAAGAAAGTCAAAAATAACATGCTTGCAGCTGTCCTCATTCTGACTGTTGTGCCAAATTGGGTCAAGATAGGACGACCTGTTGTAGAGCATTGCTGTTTCATCATAACGCAGCGATTGTTAGAGGATGACGATGTACGTAGCCTCTGGTATGCCCTGCAGAATCGTTGACAGTATTGCAGGCGATCGTACTAACGGCCGCACACTGCTCCAAGACGCTTATCGCTGCCTCGAGCCTAGGGAACCCTATCTTAATCGAGTGCACAAAACAGATTCTTCCTGGCTTGATTGAATTCATAGTCAAGATGGCGCCTCTCGTGAATGACGGGAACATTAATGAACCATGCGTTGCTGCCATTGGCGAAGTCTGGAAGGCCTTTTCGGCGTTCTTCTCTTCCATTCCTGATAATCAGCGTACATTGGTCTCTTTGCCACGTTTGTCGATGCTAACCATTTTACAGGCACGCGCGCCCTTTGCATTTTGCTGCCGACAATGTCACTTCTTCTCTCCAGCCAGCAGTCATCTGTCGAAGTAGTGAGGTCGCAAACAGTTACACAACTATTGACATATGCCACATCATCCCCTGCGGCATTCAAAGAAGCCGCTGCGAAACTTGACCAGTCGATGCGTGACTTGTTGGAACAATCCATCAGGCGAGCTATCGGGAGTAACGCGACCTCTGCTTCGGCCACTGCGAAACCTCAGATATCATTGCGCTCCTTTTAGCATTTGAATTCTTGAATGTTATATACCTTTGCATGATACACTTGTATTCGGAACATTGCATTAATATCGCGTTTCTTTGCAGTAGTTAGCTCCTTGACACATCTTCCTACCTTACACATGTAAACGCCAGAACGCGATGCTTCATGTAGCTTCACGTGACAAAATGTTGAAACATACAGAAGGATGACCATATGGCTCGTTCATCGAAGCATCCAGAGGAAAACCATCCGCGCACCTGTGTATGTGGAGTTGATCAAAAAGAACGGATTTAACCGCCGTAAGGTGACGGGATTTATACGTTACGGGGTAAGACAAGGAATGTAATATTACACTCGCCTTTAAACCCGCTTACATACTACGCTATCACTTAGGATTTTCGAACGCGAACAGAAAACATGTCTCTGCTGAGCTGGCCTCGTAGAGAAACAGAATTTTGATATACCCATTACATTTGGGAACGAAAACTTAGAAATGTATGATTTGATCTACATATCGTCAAATCCGTTGTCCTTTCGTGCTGTTTTCTGCTCTGATGGCGGTATCCTTATCGAAAAAGTTTCATGCCATGTTGCAGTCCCTCCCCGCTGGTTTGCCGCGAACACGCGAAGATGCAAGATCAGCCTTGAAGTCTACGGGGGCAACAAGACTGAAGCAGGAGTAGGAGACGTGAGGCAGTGCGACATACCGAAAGTGAGTATATGGCAACCATCCATCTATCGAGTGAACGGTTAGAGTCCCAAACTTCCGTACTTTTTGAAGTACGTACGGGCTCGACAACATACCAAGGGGACCCTGCACAACTATCGATAGGATCAAGATAACGATCAAAGCAACTACATATCAATCAGTCGACTATGCCTACCGTAGCAGGACCGAGGACAAACCTACGATCCTGGTCGAGGATATCAACCTGATATTTGAATAGTGCATAGTACAGTAATCTTACATGAAGAAATGCATCGTGCCATCCTTAACAAGCGAGGAGAGAAGTGACTTGGAACACCAGGATCGAGAATTTGAGTTGTGGGAATCGTATCTGGTCGATCTTATGAAGTTCCATAGCACCATAAGGAAGAATATAGCTTGCGAAAGCCCTCAGTCGAATTCCGCCCTTGAATTGAAACCAGGATGTGCACATACTGGCGATAAGCAGGTTAGGAATCCTACGATGGACGTATGTATTAGCGAAATCCATTGGATATAGTTAATATCACTTGCCATGCCAAGAAGATGTAACTTGCATCGTACCCCGAAACAGGACAACCAGGCCAATGCAGACCAGAAGGCGGAGAAACATTAACTAACATTGACTTGATCCGCACAGTCGTGAATAGCTCTATCTATTTGGCGTCATAGTGGTTGTCAGGAGCCGCAGCGGGAACACAAACCGCAAATTGGCCTGGGATGAACCGCGGCTATGGTCAGACGCTTCGAATAGCATGGATGGACCCACCAGTCTGTAGAAGGATAAAGAATACCAAAACTGTCGGGCGATTGATAAATGGTTGATAAATCGCCTAGTGCTGACTTACGACGATGGCTTCGATTATAGAGTGCATGTACGCGCAACATGAGTATCAAGTTCGAGAATGTCGTAAAAATGATTGGTCCTCCACTGTGAACAACCTAGTTATGTTGGTTCGTGATTAAACAATGCGCTGACGTACTAGGCGAGCCATGTATAGTAACGTTGACAACTTGAGGTATGTTAGTTATTGCGGACAGTCAATGGACCAAGGCTCACGCCTGGTAAATGGATCATGTTAGATACCTGCAAAAGATGTCCTCAAAAGACACACCTGAACAGAATCCTGCCTGATTGAAACTAAATTGACATTGATTGATCACAGTGTTCCATGATAACGTCATGTATGGACTCACTCGTAGCTGTGATACTATCCGCGTGGTCAATAGTGCACTTCGGTCATGCAGCCAGAACTCACGCAAGGTATGCCACACCATAGTATCGAACGCAGAGAAACATGGCTTTTGGAAGAGTCCATTTCGTTCTACTCGGTCATCGAATCAGTCATTGTGCGACGGTGGTGTGATTATTACCTCCAAATGTAAGTTACCTGCAGAAATGGTCAAATGCAAAGTGCAACCAGTAGTGTCTGAACTCACTTCGAGACCCGATGTCAACAAAATGTCGTAAACGAGAAAGGCACACGAGGCCACTAAGAAACATCACTTTCAAGACCCTAGTGCGAAGGATAGACACTGACCGATCCCGTAGCTGGCTGCGCGAACCAGATGCAGAGTTTCGATTAGTTCTTGTTCCAGAGATTCAATCGCGTGGGCACTCATAGTAGTGGGAAGAAATGTATTCGAGGTCTGCACGTTGTATTTTAGGTGGCTGTATGCGACTCCGCCAGAATTACTTATTTCGGCCACGGCAACCGTCAATAAAAAGGATATTTGTCTCATGTTTTGAATGAAACACCACGTACCTGAGGTCCTGAGCATACCGTTGCATCCAACCTAGCGCAGTGAGGATTTTCGTTCACACGTTTTTTGATTATTCATTATGCTAGGTTCAAATTGTTCCTCCTCAGCGGGTGGCTTTTGCACAAATAGTAGTGGCGTCGACATACCAGTCAGTGAGAGAAACGCCTGGTACGCTAAGAATGGACCAGGCACAAACTTAGTTGAAACTTGCAAGAGTTACGTACCTCGTTCCGAACAACGCAGACAGATATCATCTGCGGTCATCATCTGCAGGTTAATACCATTGGCAGAATCGAGAAGAGTTGGAACGTGGTAGATCAACTTAGATTCTATAGGAATGCGTTAACGATTACGGGTCGATTATCCTTTGACCAGTTGACCACATGGCAACCGTTCTGTGTGCACAACTGCTTCGCAATAAACCTTGTCAAGCAAGGTACACGTAATGACTCGGATCTTTTTGGTCTTCACCTTTCCTTGCTTTTTGGCCTATCTTCGTTATCCTCTGCCCTCGATTCATGGCACTCCTTGCTGTGCCGTGTATCACGTTAATAGCTTAGACTTGTGAAGAACGGATATCTCAACTGAACTCCCCATATACGATCCAACAAAGACGCCGAAATTGACGGCCGTATAACATTCTATGAAGACGCGGTCTTTGGCGAGTTGAGCGTCGGGTGCATCACTCGAAATAAGATAGAGTTCCTCGGTCTTGACGTCGAACGAGAATTGAGAAAGCTAGACTTCAGTGCGGTGCGTAGGGCCTTTGTTTGGCTCAGCATGGCAAGTCGCGTCTTGGGGAACGTCTTGATCGGACATGAGCTTTTTTGATAGAAAAAAAACAGCCGAGAAAATGTAGTCGATAAGCGCTGGCCTACGCCGAGCGACTTGCATGGCGGTCGGTTTCATTTGAACGGCGTGTCGTATGATTTATTTTAGGTTGTGCCACCTATTGCTCAACAAGCTCAATTCCCTTGCACCACATTTGCGTACCAGATCATGCATTCTCAACGAAGATTCTGAAAAGGAATTCTACACACTTGAGGCCTTGAAAAGATGATGTAGGGTCGGGTAGGACTGTCCATCGTAGAGTAGTCCGGTCAACCTCTCAAATTGTTTCGTTAAAGGATCTTGCTCCGTGGACAGTAGTCCTCTCAGGCCTCTATGGTGTAAGGAATAACCTGGCTGACACCATTGAACGCATCTTTCAGTTTTACCATGACCAGGATGGAATCAGTGTAAAGACAAATTGTATAGGCATCATGCACATTGTTACCCACCAGCCATTGGAAAATTTGCCGTTATGCACCAGGTACATGAACTTGCTTGGCTGACGCCTTAAAGTAACCAAGGGCAACAGAATTTAAGTATATCCATTGCATGAATCTCCAAGAAACGTGAAATTCAAGGTATAGTGCATTCGAACGCCCGTGACATGTACTGGATTGTAGCTTCGTTTGCGATTAAGGATATTCAACCCGTCGCACTTTCAATCAACTAAAATTCGTCGTACTTTTGTCATATGTTTTCGATCCTGATGGTGGTATCCTTATCGAAAACGTTTCATGCCATGTCGCAGTACTTCCCTGCTGATGCGCCGCGAACACACGGAGGTGCAAGATCAGTCTTGAAGTCTACGGCGGGAACGAGATTGAAGCAGGAGTTCCAGGCACAAGGTACCACGACATACAGAAATTGAGTACATGGCTATCATCCATCTATTGAGGAAATAGTTAAGATCGTGAAGTCCAGACTTTTTGAAACACCTACGAGCTCGCCGAAAGGCCAAGGGGACCCTGCACGACATAGGCTAGGATCAATACAACGATCAAAGCAACTACACATCAATCTGAGTCATATTTGTCTATAATACAAAGACCGAGGACAAACCTACGATCCTTGCCAGGTATATCAATTTAATTTGTCAAGAACACATGAAATAATAACCTTACATGAAGAAATGCATCGCCCCATCCTTGACAAGCGCATAGAGAAGCGGCGTGGAATACCAGAATCGAGAACTTGTGTTACGGAAACAATCTCTGACCGATTTTAAAAAGTTACATAGCGTCATAAGGAATAAAATGGCTTGTAGAAGCGCTCTCAGAGGAATTCCACGAAAGCACAATCAGGGCGTGCACGTACCGGCGGTGAGTAGGTTAGGGATCCTGCGATGGAGTGTCAGGCAACGGATAAGACATAGCAAACGTCACTTGCCATGCGATTAACGTGTAACGTGCATCATACCCCAAAACAGGACAGCCAGGAATAGGTAGACCGAGAGGCGCAGGGATAATGGTCAACATTGAATTAATCCGTACCGTCGAGAACAGCTCTGTCTACTTGACGTTAAACTTTTCCGCTAGAGCAACAACTTGAGGGAAACACAAACTGAAAATTGGGCTGGGATGGAGTGCAGTTATCACTCGATGCTTCATCTAGCATGGAAAAACTTACCAGCTTGTAAAATAGCAAAGAATATCAAAACTGTAGAATGGTTGGTCCATATACGGTTAATAGACCACCCAGTGCTGACTTACGACGACGACTTCGGTTGTAGAGTGCATGTACGCGTAACATTAGTATCAAGTTCGAGATCGTCGTAAATATGATCGGGCCTCCTCTATAAGTGAGTTGATTCCGGCTCAGAATTGAATATATGTGCTGTCAACGTACGTGAGCCATGCGTAGTAGTGTTGGCAGCTCGAGGTATGTTAGCTATTTCAGGTAACATACGTGCCAAGACTCACGCCTGGTAAGGAGATTGTGTCAGATGATGCCTACAAAAAATGTCCATTACAAACGGACCTGTAATGAGTTCTGCCTCAACGAAACTAAACCAATATTGATTGATCACCATGTTCCATGATAACATCGCGTATAGACTCACACATAGTCATAGTCCTATCAGTATGAGTCGTCAATAAGCACTGTTCGCCTGTTACTGTGCTATCGCGACTTACAGAAGGTATGCGACACCATAGTATCGAACGCACAAATACAAGGCTTTCGGAAGAGTCCATTCTGCTCTATACGGATCTTGAAATCGGTCATTGTGGTGCGGCGATGTTCTGATTATTACCTCCAGATGTAAGATATCTGCAGAAAATGGTCAAACGCCATTGAAGTGCCAACTGTTAGAGTTTGGATTTACTTCGCGACCCAGGGTCAAAACAACGTCATAAACGAGAAAGGAACACGAGGCCACTAGGAAACGTCATTTTCAAAACCATAGTGCAAAGGAATAAACGTGATACTGACCGATCCCGTAGTTGGCCACGCGAAACAAGCGTAGCGTCTCAACAAGTTCTTGTTCGAGAGATACACCTGCGTAGGCACTCATAGTAGTGGGAAGAAATGTATTCATAGTATGCGCGCTTTGTCTATTTCAATTGTGACACTGGCATGTGAACGCTACGGCAGTCGCCAAAAAAAGAAGAAAAAAAGAAGCCTTGTCTCGTGCTGAGAATGTAACACTACAGACCTGCGCACATAATTGCATTTAGCCTACTAGTAGTATGGTGTCGATCTTCGTTCGCCTGGCTCTTACCCCATTCCTACAAGTTCAATTTGTTACGATTGGCGGATGACTTTTACACGAATAGTGCACACTAAGCATGGATTGATGATACTTAGTAAACCCCCATTGAAACATGCAAGAGTTTAGTACGTACCTGTTTCATAAGATCCGAATACCGTGAATGAGTATCATTTGCGGTCAAAGGCCGAAGGACCAGGATTCTCCGCACGTGTTGATGCGAGGTGTACGCGCCACGTGTCAGCATCACATCAACACAATTGACTTCCCTGACTTGCTTTCAAGACTACCCGCGGAGGGACCATTCCCTTTTTATCTGGCAAACACTTCATCTTACATTTCCAAGGTGGCGTAGTAAGTAGAACATCCATCCCATAACTATTTATTAAATAGCGTAGGTACAACCTGCACCGATTATGGATTCAATCGCAAGTACACAGTCAGCAATATGCGCCGACTTCGGATTAACGGTATAATAAATTTATTGGCGTGTCCGTTCTTAACGCTGTTCTATTCGAGGTATGACGCAATGTCAGCCTCTAAAATCAAGTGACTTACCGTCAACGCCTATTACACTTTACATGGATGCTCCTACCACTCATCATCCAATATCGAAGTTGAATTTCCATACGTAGGTTTTACATGCCACGTAGAAGTGCATCCTTGCTGTCGTGCCGCAAACACGCAAAGGTGCAAGATAAGTCTGGACGTCTGCCAAGATGCAGTAAGTAGAATGGAAATAGAATTTGCGATAGTAGAGTACCGAGATAGAGTACATGGCTACCAGCCATCTATCATATCGGAACAGTGAGCAGTCTGGAGGAGTTCTGAGTGAGCACTCACGCGCCAGCTAATAGCCTGAAACTCCCTTGCTTTGACATTGCAAGGAATAAGGTAACGATTTGTGCGACTATGTATACAGCGGTCAGAATCATTCGCACCGAATAAAATGATGACTGGGCTTACATACGATCCTAACCTCATTCAGCCCTAGATAAAACAAGATATAAGATGATTAAACCATACGTGATGTAATGTGCAGTCCCATCCCTCACAAGCGCATAAAGCAGCGGGGGGATATGCCAATACATTCGTCGACGATGTTGACGCTGGTCGTCTGCACGCATAGATTGCTTGACGGACTTTATAAAGTGCCATAATGTTAACAAGAATAGGGTGGCTGGTAGTCATTAGACTCGCGTGAGTGAGTTTAAATGGAGGCATACTGATAAAAATGAAATTTGGAAGCCTGTCCACGTTAAATAAACACAGATCGTAAGCTGATTGGAAAACGTCGAATGTAACCGATGGGCACCTACCATCCTATCATCTGGAAGCGCGTACCTTGTCCCGGAAAGGGGCAACCGGGAAATGGAACATTGGGAGGGAAAGAAATCGTGGCCGGTGTCAATGCTATCACTACTGTTACATATAGCGCTGTCTACTCCGTTGTTAACAGATTTAGCGTTTAACGACAAGAGAACACTTGCTGTGAATTGACCTAAAGACGATCTGGACTCAACTGTCGCGGAAACACACACGGACGTACCAGCCAATAGAATGACAAAGAGGATTAAAACTGAAAAGTATCATTGTTCTCCAGTCCCTGTCAACTTGATAGCCACTTACGATGACGATTTTGATCATAAAGTGCATAAACCCGCAACATAAGTATCATGTTCGAAAGCGTCATAAAGACGATGGGACCTCCACTGCCAACACAATTATTAAGCGGTCATTGCATCTCAAGAAAATGGCTTACATCACTGCCCAAGAATAATAGCGCGAACACCTCGAGAGACGTCAATTTGTAACAAACTTATCCAAGTAGAGACTTACCCCTAGCACGATAAGAGGGTGATAAGAGGGATTTAACGATGTCAGGTGGCCTCCGAAACACGTACCTTGGGCGAGTTGTTCTGCCTGAGTAAAACTGCGTCCGTAAGCCTTGACCTATTATGCGACAGCATATTGTCTGCGGACTTACATATAGTTGCCGCTCTGTGGCTCAATGTCAGCCCATCGAGTTAAGTGTGCCAGGCTGCTGTGACTCACACAAAATACACCACGGCGTAGTACCGAACACACAAATACGCCATTTTGGGAAGAGACCATCTCTCCCTGACAAGATTCGGTTATTATCATAGGTTGTGTTCTGCTGGTATTCGATGCGCTTATTACCTCCAGATATATGTTTTCTGCAGATTAAAATGAGTACGTTACCCTGTCAATGTTTAAACGGAGAAGTATCCTTCACCTCGTGACGGAACGTTAGAAGGATGTCATAGATGATAAGAGTGCATAACGACACTGATACGAAAAAAAGTCGACGATCACAGAAGGGTGAAAGAGACAAACGATGCTTACCAATGCCGTAGTTGGCTTCTCGGACTGAGCGAAGCATGTCAAGAATATCTTGTTCGGTAGGATGGGTATC
>MIPV01006777.1:1048-14981 GCA_001983365.1 Amanita bisporigera | reverse complement strand
CTCCTGAAGAATCTTCTTCTTCCTGCTGTCTATGTGGTCCAAGCTCTGTAAATATGGGAAGGGAGTAGGGCGATGATGAAGGGATAGGGGTGCGCTCTGCTGCTAAATGTTCTGGCTGATTTTCCTTTAACCAGTCTTCAAAAACTTCGACTGGGAGATGTTCTTCTGGTTCTCCTGCACTATAAGTTCCTTCAAAATCACTGTCTGGTGCCCTTCGTTGTAGAAAATCTGAGATTTCGTATTTCCAACACTTTTCCCTGTGATAAAACGCTACAACCTGTGAATCCTTATAGAACTTTCCTTGGAACGCAACTGCTTCGTTGGGTGGTCATCCTGGAAGCTGTGGTTTATAAAATTCGCTGTCTGGAACGTTGCCTGCAAAATGTCCCTGAGAAGATAGATATGTCCAATTCCTTCTTCCTCGATTGTATTCGATGAGTCGTCCATATAGGATTCATCGGTTTGACCATTAAAACTAGACTGGGGGTCCAGTCTCTATATTAGAGAGCTTATATACCTACATGCTATGCTACTGACATGTGATAAAGTAAAGTAGCATGTGATAAAAGAGGAACACATGTGATAATGAGTGCATACCATGTGATAACAGAGACTCTGGCATAAATGACGAAGTAAGAAGGCATAATAATGGGAAAAACATACTGCATAGGGATAGGGGCTATTGACATAAGCATACTTGAGGTGTGATTGTAACAACCGCTCAGTGCATCGTCACTAGCAAGACATCATTGATACCAAGAACTTTGAAAAAAGACCTCCTAATGGAGCAGTTTCCTTTGATGGAGACTATTACCTTGAAAGAACTGAAGTCTTCTTTTCCACACTCAGCAATCAGTGGTGCTGGAGAGGAGTAAGGAAGAACATCCCCATTGATGAAAGCTATTTTACAGGGGAATACAAAGAAGGAGATCCTGACAACAAACTACCAAGGAAACTCTGGGTTGACACAACCAGGAACACAACGTTAAATACCTCCTTCTAGAGAAACCTATCACTGAACCCAAACTCTCCTGGTGGACAGAATTCACAGTATATCTTAAACTCAGCCTAGCGAATTCATTCTTTGCAGTACCACCAACAACTGTCACAGCCTGGTACCAGTTTTGCGAAGAAACAAGGAATGAACAAGACAAAGAACCAAAGAAGAAGGAAGAAGAAGAACCGAAGAAAGAAATGACTGACACAGTGGAAATCATCAAAGGAGACATCAAACCGCAGCCCATCAGGGTCTTTACAGGCAAATGAACCAAGGCACAGTCATTCTTAGATTCCCTCGACAATTTCTTCGCTCTCAATACAAATAATTATGAGGGCAAAGATGAGAGGAAGATCAGGTACACACTGGCATGCTTAGGACCAGAACTAGACAACTGGAAAATGATTGTTCAAAGCGAACTAAACATCAACAAAGGAAAGAGGGAAGGACTGCAATAGGAAAATCACGAATCCTTCCAGAAGCGATTCATTACTGATTGGGGAGAAATTAACAGCACAGTCCGAGCCCTGAATGAACTAGCTAATTTGAGCGTAGGGGGAGGAGTTTCAGTCCCTGAATACATCCGAAAATTCGGCACCCTGATCAAGCTTACTGGCCTCACTGGATTAACCACTCAACTCCAAGCCTTTGTTCAAAAACTCCCAGACAGCATTGCTACCAAAGTCTTGGAGCATCAGATGGATTACAAAACCATGAACGATGCCTATACAAAGGCAGAACAGCTCCACTTTGCATGGGAAACAATGAGGCTCATGGGAAAAGGATCTAGATCAGGAGATCAATCTAGTTTCAACTGAAACACTAATAGGAACAACCAATCAGGATCTAATCGAACTGTCAATGCAATGCCTACCAGACGATTAACTGAAGCACAGAAAGAAGAATATAGGAAAGCAGGGAAATGCTTCAAGTGCGGCATACAGGGACACATTTCATGGAACTGCCCTAAGTGCAACAATAACTAATCCGGATCCTCCTCCCAGGGCAGGAATATTTGTTCGATCACCGAAGAAAAATCCACTGAAGATCAAGGAAGCTCTATCAAAACAATCAGGGCAATGTTGACCAAATTAACTGAAGAAGAAAGGAACACCTTCCTAAATGAACTTGAAATGGAGGGTTTTTAATCAGGAAGTGTCAGACAGCAGTTGACACTTCCTCCAATGGACTAGAACAATTAGCACTTGATTCTGTAATCGTACAGCCAAACAATGTCAGAAGAATCTCGATCCCTGTTCAATCGTCCAATCTACCTGCTGAAACCTCCATGCTAATTGACTGCAGAGCTGATGGAAATTTTATTGATGAGGAAGTAACGAAGAATCTACAAAAAGAAAAATTACAAAAACCGCTTCAAGTATGAAACGCTGATGGAACAATTAATACCAATGGAGTAATCACTCACAGGACGTGCATCAATTATTCTATAGGAGGAACACTATATGACAATTGGTTCCTGATCATGAAACTAGGAGAACAATGTTTAATTCTGGGAATCCCCTGGTTAGAGAAGCACAACCCAATGATTGATTGGAAAAGTAAAATGGTTCAACTAGAGCGAATTGAAGGAGAAGATGATTGACCAATTTGGCAAATGGCACTTGACAGTAAACAATGGGGAGAGGACAACTATTGGATCAGAGTAAAAACGTCAACTTCCCAATCACTGGAACATCAGCTCAAAAAGGACAAACCGCCAACTATCCTACCATCAGAATACAATGAATGGAAGGAAGTCTTTCAAAAGAAAGCCTCAGAGCGATTCCCATCAACCAGACCATGGGACCATGGGATCGAACTGAAACAAGGATTCTCTCCCAAAGTAAGCAAGATCTACCTGCTGTCCCTAAAAGAACAATTGTCCCTGGATGAATGGATCATGGAACAAGTCACAAAGGGATACATTAGACCATCAAAATCTCCACAAGCTTCTCCATTCTTCTTTGTTGCAAAAAAGGAAAGCGGTGCCTTAAGACCTTGTCAAGACTACAGATACCTGAATGAATGGACAATCAAGAATGCTTACCCACTACCCCTTGTTTCCAATCTAATGACGAAATTGTCCGGGGCCCAATATTTTATGAAACTAGACCTCAGATGAGGATACAACAATGTCTGAATCAAGGAAGGTGACGAGTGGAAAGCCACATTCATCACAAACAGGGGCCTTTATGAACTGACAGTAATGTTCTTTGGTCTTTGCAATTCACCATCAACCTTCCAAACGATGATGAATGAATATTTTCGAGACATGATTAACAAAGGATGGCTCATCATCTACATGGACAACCTCCTAATTTGCGCCAACACAAAAGAAGAACTAGAAGCCCAAACAAAACACGTTCTTCAAAGGTTGCAGGAGAATGATCTGTTCCCGAAACTCAAAAAATGCAAATTTGCCGTACAAGAAGTCAAGTTTCTTGGTATGATCATTAAACCAGGACAGATACAGATGGATCTGATCAAATTAGCAGGAATAGCCGATTGGCCAGCCCCTTCTACAGTCAAACAAGTGCGATCATTCCTTGGGTTTGGAAACTTCTATCAATGATTCATTGGGAACTTCGCATCATTAGCAAGACCACTTACCAATCTGACCAGAAAAGACACACCATTTACATGGGGCGCAGAACAACAAAAATCATTCAATGAACTGAAGAGGAGGTTTGCGTCTATGCCAGTACTGTTAATGCCTGATGTATTGAAACCATTCATCCTCCAAACTGACGCATCTAACAAAGTGGTTGGGGCAGTGCTGAAACAAGTGGATGAAACAGGAGCCCTACACCCTTGTGGATTTATATCACACGCATTAACACCAACAGAGAAAAATTACCAGATCTATGATCAAGAACTACTAGCGATCATCAAGGGATTCGTGACTTGGCGACATCTGCTACATGGATCACCACATACAACAATCATGCACTGTGATCACAAGAACCTGTCATTTTATCACACACCACAACAGTTGACACCTAGACAAGCACGATGGTCATCATTCTTATCTGAATTTGATCTGCATATTGAACATGTCCCTGGAACAAAAATGTTCAAAGCTGATGCATTGTCAAGACATCCTGACCATATGGGGAATGAAGAACAAATAGAAGATATGGTTGTTTTACCTCCTGAACAGTTTATCAACTTGATCGCAGAAGACCTGGTAGTGGATCTCCAAAAGGCAATGTCAAAGGATGACTTTGGACAAATCCTGATTGAGGTAGTCGAAAAACACCATGCTCCACTGATCAAATCACAGCTTCAGGACTGGACATACGTAAATGGGTTAATTCACTATCAAGGGAAGGTCTACATCCCTGACCATGATGGACTATGTGTGAATTTGATCAAGGAAGTACATGAGGCAATTACATCAGGACATCCTGGATGTTTTAAAACGCTAGAACTACTCAAGAGAGACTATTGGTGGCCAGGGATGTACCGACATGTGAAGGAATGGATCGAAGGCTGTGCATCATGCCAACAGATGAAAGTTAATATGCACCCAAATACACCAGCATATCAACCAATTCAGTCAAAAGCGACATGACCATTCCAACAAGTAACACTAGATTTCATCACCGATCTACCCCTTTCAGATGGCTTCGACTCTATTTTGGTCACGGTGGACCATGGCCTTACAAAGGGGGTAATTTTCACACCATGCAACAAAACAATTGATGCTCTGGGAATGGCAAACATATACATTACTGAGATTTTCAAACGATTTGGCCTCCCTGACATGCTTATTTTGGATAGAGGACCACAGTTCTCAGCAAAAGTCTTCCAGGAAATCAGAAAGGCGCTAGGAATTGATCACAGGATGAGCACAGCATATCACCCACAGACAGATGGAGAAACAGAACAAGTCAATCAGGAATTAGAAGTCTACCTCCAAATATTCTGCACTAATGAACCGCACAAGTGGAAAGGACTACTCCCAATAGCAGAATTTGCACACAATAACCAACATCATGATGCTGTAAAGGCATCACCGTTTCAATTGATGTACAGAACAGACCCTGTGGTGCTTCCTACCGCCTCCCACAAAATGAGCATGCCTGCAGCAGAAGAATGACTACAACAGCTATGAAAGGCAAGGGAAGAAGCGCTAGCAGCACACGAATTAGCCAGACAACTGGTGGCACAGCGATGAAGGGACAAATCTATACAGTTTGAAAAAGGCGACAAGGTCTGGCTCGAAAATAGAAATCTACACATCCCATATCAGTCAAGGAAGCTAGCACCTAAATGAGAAGGACCCTTCATTATCGAACAAGTATTGGGACCAGTGATGTACAAATTGAAATTACCAGTCCAATGGCGAATTCATCCTGTGTTCCATGCTTCCCTGCTATCCCCTTACAGACAAACCGAAGCCCATGGCCCAAATTACATGTCACCACCCCCTGACCTTGTAAATGGGGAAGAGTATGAGGTGGAAGCAATTCTTGCACACCAAAAACACGGTGCAGGGTACCAATACTTGGTCAAATGGAGAGGTTATGGATCAAATGACAACTCATGGGAACCTGAGCGCAATCTAGGCAATGCTGCGGAAGTACTACTGGCATATAAAACCAGGAGAAAATTATAGGAAGCACTATCATGGTTGTATATCACAACCGCAGGCATCTCAAACTAAACAGCATCTATACAAGGAATTATGCTCCTGCTCAAGCCAAATTCTCAGCATCAAGAAAACTCCCACAGCGTGTACAACTCTTTATTCTCAAACCATATTACCTCCACCCCTTCCGAGGATGGCAATCATACCGTTACAAAGCCGAAGGAGTAGTCTGCGTCACTGTCCAAATACATTGTGGAAGACCTTTGCCCCTGAACTCTCAGTATAACCACGATCGAATTAATCACGACCCATCTTGTTATACTCCTGCATGACTCAACGAAAGGACAAGACAGAACAGGGAAGCCATCCAAACACTGGATGCCTGGATTGATGATAGATTATTCAATATCATTGAAAGAACATGGAAGACTGAAGATCCAGGAAGAGATAATAATGATACCAAACTGGGGGGAATCGATGATAGATGGGAAGATCTGGCAGAGATGTATCACAACATATTCCCATCACGAGTAACCCCTGTGGATACACCTTTCATCATCCCACCCAGCTATCCTGATGCCACGGATCGCTGATTTCCTCCTCCGCACACTCCAGAACCACCATTTTACCCTCAACACGAATTTGAACCAGGATACCCCAGAATCTGAAGCATCATCAGGCTAACAGGAAATGGCCAGCAGTACTACTACCCGAACTACGAGGACTATGATGGAATGGAGCCATCTTTGAATCCAGGAACAATGCCAACATCTCCCACACCAACAACCCAAGCCGAACAACTTGTGGAAGAATTGTTCCAAGTGATCCTGCAACAACCTGCAGATGATCCCATATGGGACATTTCATATGAGGAACCCACGATCAAAGTGCTAGCCGGAAACGTCATAAACAATTGGCTGGATATAGATGAAGTAATCACACAGGATGACGAGAGTTTGGAGATGACACCAGAAATGAAGGAAACAGTTGAAATGCTCAATCTCTATAAAAAGCCCACACGAAGTCCAAAGGAACCTCAATCCACCCTGGATATCCATAGCCTTCGATGCACCCCAGCCTTTTCCAATCTTCGCCTTCTCTTTATCAATTCCTCTCTCGAAATGGCCGACCCCACCTCCAACGTTTTTGTCGCCACCACCTCTGGCCCCATTCAGAATCTCACCAGGGTAACCTCTGACATCCACCATGCCGCTGTCAGAGTTCTGATGGAAGCTGACGTGGCCATCCATGCCTTCATTGAAATCCCCCACTCAGCCATACCCAACCAAGAATCATTGCAGGATCACCAGATGATCCAACACCTTCAGCGCACTCTGAAGGTGACACAAAGGCTCATTGATGCTGCCATAGCTGACTTCGATGCCCTCACTGACTGGCATGACAGAGTAGACAGCGATGGTTGGGGAGGTGACAATGGCAATCATGGGTGGGGGCAGGGTAACTAGAGAAGTCGGTGACTTCTCCCATATGAGGGGGGTAATGTTACAGTCTCTTTTCTTTTCCTCATTATCCTCATTACTCAGTGGATGGACATAGCCTAGTTACATCATCACCATTACTATACAGACTGCTTTGGATGTTATTCCCTTTTAGTAGCTTCTTTCACCCTTCCTTTCTCAGGTAGCTACAGCTTTTCTCCCTTTTTCATCATTCTTATTGTTCTCTAAATGTATATAAACCCTCCTCATGTACAGTAATTCTTTAGTTCCAACTTAGACGAGTTTTACCCTCATCTCAGCTCTAAGACTTCGCCTCTTCTCCTCATCATTGAACACATCATCCTAAGGGCCTTCGTCATCATCTGACTTAGTGTCCTCTGTACATATCAACTCATTGACATGACTGGGAGCAGACCTAGACTCTGTTCATCATTGTTAAGTACAACAAGAAGGGCATTGTCCATAACAGTGTATTGCTATCAAGCTTTTTTCCATTTGTAGCCATTTTCCCAAAGATGTCCAACAATTCATGTATGGACTCAGATGGTGGTCTGTTGGTGGGAAATTTCCATGAAATGGCTGCATCAAACCAATTAAGTATGGCTTGTACTCCTGGTGTTCCAAATGCTGTTTTAAGCCCATCCCAAGTTTCTTTAGCAGTTTCTAGAATATATGATCCTAGCAACAGGGATATTTTAAGGGTGATGTACCCTAGGGCTCTGTCATCCTCCTCATTCCATTTTACTGCTGCTGTGCATTTTTCGAGAAGTTCTGCTTTTCTAGTAGCAGTAGTTGTCGCAGCATTGTATTCACTTACATCTGCAGGAGTAAATTCCTCTCTAGGTTCATCTCCCAATACATATTTCCAAAGACCTTTGGACATGAGGTATGCTTTCATCATCATTGACCATTTTCCCCAATCTTGATTACCACAAAGTGTGATAATCTTATCAGAGTCGCTTTCTCCACCCACTGTAAAGTTTTTCAATTTTGGGTGTTTAGTGTAATGTTCCAATGTTTTTACCATCCAGTGATTATGCTTGTAGATCCAACATTGGATATGTGGTAAGAATGACATGTACCATGACGAGATAAATTGAATGTGACATTCCTGCAAAGTTGATGACTTGTGGAAGCTAGCCATTCAACTTTTTGATAGAGTGGCCATTCATAGCACTGTAATGCTTGTGCTTTAATAACTGCCAGATAACATAGTCCAGGAGTTTCCCAGACTGGGTTATTGTCAGTATGTCTAAAAAGTGGACATTGTCCTGCTTTGACATATCTGACTTCCCCTTGTTCTAAAACTCTATTTTCTGTCACAGTATAGAATGCATCTATTTCATCATTTGATAATGACCAATGGGAATCATCAGAGTCAAAATAGACTTCAGACACTTGAGCTTCAAGTCTTTCTTTATGTTTAGGAATATTTTTCTGTCATATATTTGTAATTTTCCTTATATATTGCTCAAAGTTTTGTGGAGAAGCACAGGTAGATGCCTGCTTTTGTTTCTCCTTTTGTCTGAGTTTCTTTTGATGCTTCTTTTCAGCAGCTTGTTCAGCCACTTTTAATTTAGCCTCCACTAAATTATCAAGTTCCTCCTCATGCTCTTCTTGCTGTTTAGCAAGAGCAATATTTTGACAAGTTTGGTGCATTTCATTGAAGCGTTGTGCTTCTCTGAGTGCATTCTCCAATTCTTCATTGTTGTCCAAAATCATTCGAACACAACCTTTGACATTGTCAATAATTTCTTTGTGTTTGCAGATGGTTGTTGTCATTTAATTGGAGGCAACAGCAACCTTATCCGTGAGCATGGTGGTCTTTATTTCAGCAATTTCTGTTTTATTTTTCAAAACAGAATCACTATGACTATGTTGGATTCTAATGTTACCGGGCATAGTACCCATCTTTATGAAGGCTTTTGCAATAGCCTTCCACTCCTCCCATTCCAAGTGGTTGGTAGTGAAAGCTCTTCTTTTGCTTCCCAATTGACCTCCTCAATGCGAGCCCAGTGATTGACGGACTTGATGTACTCTTTTTGGGTTAGTTCATCAAGTCCTTTCATGCTTTTAAAGTGAATAGGGCTATGCACATTTTGTCATATACCAGCTTTTGCTGTAGCAGCATATGATGAGGTAGATGGTCCAGGAACTGGAATAGGGGTTGAGTTTACCATGTTTCCTAGACATGGGAAAGGTGTGTCACCTTGCTGCTCCTTAGCGCGAAGGTTGGTGACTAGTTCCTCCATGCATTCTTTGGACATCCTAGGTGGAAGCCCAAAAGAGGTAGTGCCAAACTGAATGACTGGTTCATTTGGCTGGAACGAGTTTGCCAAGTGGCATACTTTATCAAGAGGCACCTCCATTTGGTGCACGAGATCTGTGAGGTAATCTTCCTCATGAGAGGTGCGACGGATCTCGCACTGCATTTGGTGGTGCTTCTGTTCCTCCTGCTCTTCATGACACCTGTGCACTTTCTCAATGTGCTCACAGCGCTGAGCCAAAACAGCCTGATTATCCTTCCAGATTTGGTTGACCATTTCCGAGTCGACACTAGAGTCATTCGACCCTGACACATGGTATTTCTTTTTCAGTTCCAGCCTCTTTTTGTGGGAAACCAGAATCCACATGTTCTTGGAAGGGGGTGAGGGAATGACATGGTCCTCCTGCTTTATGGAGCTGGAGGGAGAGGGCATCAAACTGGTTTGTTTGACAAAGGAGAGTGCATGACATGCACTGAGCTGCTGCTTGCAGCAAAGGAGCATTCAAACAGATTGAACTCCTTTTCATGGGAATCACAAGCCACAAACTTGCTGGTGCCTGCCTTGGTATATTTATAGATGCCAGTAGCATCTTGAGACTTGTTTCTGGTGGCAGTGGAAACAAAGAAGCCAATGTTGGCTTTGGGTGAAGAATGGTGAACAAGTTTGTTGCTGGTGGCATTGGCAGAGACGGTGGTCGAAGCAGCAATGATGGGAGAAGACATTGTTATTTATAGATGGGTTGGTTTATGTAAAACAAAAAAGGTTTGTTTGAGAGGGTTGGATTGGTTTGGATTGGATTCTGTGAAAAAGTTTGTTAGCCTTGCTCTATAAATAGCAAGCACCATCAACTCTTTTAAACTCCCAGTTACAGGACACAGATGCCTCCAGATTTGGGCAGATCTTGTAGTCACATTCATCTATGGTCATTTTTCATCGCCAGAAGGAGATCCAGTCCTTCAGGAGTGCTCGGGGGCTCCATCAAATTCCCTGCAGCAGTAAAAATAGGTAGTAGTTATGTGATAATTGTTTGTTATATTGCTAAGGAGCAATCTCCTCTAAGCAGGAAGTGAAGCTCGTGCCTGCCACTAGCATGTGTAAACAGGGATCAAGGTCCCTGTAGTACTGCCTTTATACATAATAATTATAAATAGATGGAATCTCGGGATGAAAACCCGCTACATAAGCACATAATTACAGACAATCAGGGGGTGCGAAACCTTTAGATCAGCAGTGGCATTAGCTGACACTGACCCTATCCATCCAAAGACAGCCTGAAACACAGTGGTTTTGTCCATATCCACAAACAGTGTCCAATCAAAGATTGGGTGATGGTTTTTGTATATACCCAGGTTACGCAGCAACTGGGGGCTGGTCATGTGTGCCATACAGAGTATTATTTTCACACCTCTCCAGGTGGTGATCAGATCAGCATAATAGCATAATCAACCATGCTCATATTACCAGTGAGCTCCTGGGGTTACATCAGCAGACATAACACGGCTATTACATGATTTGTAGTCTACAGCTATGAGCGACTGCAATTCTGACCTGATTTACCATCTGTAATGACTGACGGTTTTTGTAGGAGTCTCGCAGATGATTGTTCTGTGCCTGGTTGCAAGCCAGTACCTCTTCTGAGAAGTCATCAGAACAGCATCGCTGTTGGGGCCCATAACCTGTTGAAGCAAAGAGATGACAACGCAGTGGGAGTGCAGAGGCTAAGTAAGTAAAACTTACTGATAGTTGTAGACTAAGAGCTTTCAGGAGCCAGACACTCAACTGATAGTATGCAAGAGAAGAGGATGTAGATTGAGATGAGTACACTACTGTATTTATACATGTGGCTTATCTGCTATCTACTAGGGCATAGGGTATGATGTCAGTGCTGAGTGAGCAATGACATCAGCATGACATCATCTATGACGCTTGCATGAGGTCATAGATAAGAATATCATTGCTCTTCTATATCCATGTGTACATATTAAGGTACCATCATAAGTATATTCCTTATGTCCTAGGAGATCTATAGGAGATCCTAGGAGTTAACTGATATGGATAGATGAATCCCTCATTTAGTTATATTGTATTAATATGACTTTATTAGGATACATTAAAGAGATTCAGAGATGCTGATCTAATCCATTACTTCGGATTTTGACACTTCTATAAATCTTCAATAGCCCTGCAATAAATATCCACTTTATAGCTGTATCCCAGCAATGTTCTTATTACCACATCTAATTAGTATCATTCAACCAACCCAGCAACAAAGTGCGCACTAATTAGCGTCAAACCTATTAACCTGACTATATTCCTGCAATAAATCTGGACTTGTATTGTCATCCCATGTTCAAAGGCGCATTCCCACACCTCCTGCCCATCAGGCTGCACACTGTGCATGTTGTACCCATCACACCCACTTGCACTGACACCTCTGCACATGCCAAATATGTTGTATTAGTTCATGTATATAATAAAAACAAAAAAGGGCTTTCAAGGCCCTTGAATTCATCATCAATTATAGTTGCCATTGTCATCATTGCCACTGCTAGAATCAGCATCATCCACATACTTCCAGCTCTTGAAAGCAGGAGGTATGTGTGACTGGGATGACTTTCTCTTTGAGCGATTCCCACGCTGATGAGTCTGGTCCTGCTCATCCTGCTTGTTCTGCTCATCCCACTCATCCCATTCATCCTGCTCATTGTCATTATCCCAATTGCCACCATTTATCCCACGCTGGCATCACCCCCACCTCTTGTGCATCCCTCCCTTATCCAACTGCTGCTTCTGCTTAACTCCTATGACCTGTCCTGCCTTATGTTTCTCCTGTAAGGTTGCAGTGTGCTCATCTTGTTGCTGTGCTATCAGTTTGATCCACTTGCAGGTTCCTTCCTTGAGCACTTTGCGAAGATCATGGACAGATTTAACATTGCCTAAGGTTGATGGATTGCCAAATGGAATACTTTCAGGCCAACCAACGAGTTTAACATGGTGCGTTTCAATGATTGATGTTTCATAATTCAAGTAATTCATCTTGATGGATGGTTGCCCTGTGATAGCACCTGTGAACACATGATAAGTATCAACAAAAAACAGTTAGAAGAGTACCTACTAAGCCCATCAATTATGAGCACAATGCAATCTGCGCTTGCTGCCTTGAGAGAGTTGACAGGAGGTGGACCTTTTGTCTCAAAGTCAGTTTACGAGATAAAAATAAGATATTTACCACTCACAATGGTCCTGAGCAACTGACCAATGTTCAAACTTTGCAGATAGGTCCTTGCAACCAATTTTGAGGATATTTGGGAAAAAATTCAAAGAATTGCTGGAACCAAGCCAACCAGGAGTCAAAACGTCTTTGAGATGGCCTTTTGTAATGAATGCAAATGAGCGGACGCCTGTTCTATTGGAAAGCTTCTCTAACTGTATATTGTAGCTTTAGCTAGAAATGTAATTGGATTGGTGTAGGACTCACCTCGTCACCAATTCTGTCCATTGTTGCCTTCACATCAAGGCTAGCTGATAGGTTGGAAGCACACAAACCATGTTGCATTACTTTTCAATGCTCAGTTAATGCATCCAACAGTTCCTTCTTACATTTTTCCGGTAAATCTTGGAGTTGGGGGTCCACTTTGGCTAACTTTTGAATATCGCTAAGGCATATGTGCTGGCCAAGTTCATGATCTAATCCAGTTAGTTAGTAAACTCTCTTGAGCATTGACAGTACTGTTTACCTCCATTGATTTCCTGATTCTTGTGGTGGATGATGGCGTTATGTAGAGAAACCTTGCGCCTAGTCTTGTAGCATGTCCGATTTGTAATGATCTTGTTATGTACTGCAACTTTTTGCCATGCTTCCTTGTGAGTTCTTCAATGTCAGCTTCATGCCATGCAAGTAACTCACCTATGTCAACTTCCAGAGCATCTTTGTTGGCTTGAAGAGTCACCTGGTGTTCCTTCGTGTGATTAAGAGGGAGATGGCCATTGTGTGACACCCACGTGGTCCGACAATCCAGCACTTTACACTCCCCCACCTGTCCGAGTAGATTCCAAGTAAACTACGAGGATTCCAAGTAGAATCCGACTTCATTCCGAGTTCATTCTGAATAGTCACAAAATCTACCAGGATTCCGAGTAGACTCCAAGTCCATTCCAAGCTCAGTCCAAGTTCCTCTGAATCCAAGCTGAACTCAGAGTGAACTCGGACTCCGAGCCCAGTCCGAGTCCATTCTCAGTTGATCAATGGTGCATTATCACCAAGTTATGACAGAGTCCAAGTACATATAGGAGTACACCTCTACTCTCTACCTCTTCTAAAATCTCTTACTATGGTTGACAGGTGATGTGTGACCAGGTATACATGTCACACTATTCCATGCTCAATCCATACCTGCATCATTGTGAGCTTTCAAGCTCTGTTAGAGGCTTGGTGAACTCCAGGTATGCTGACTGGGGTTTTCTGGGTTTCTAAATTCATTGGTGATGTTGGTGTAGTGCAGAAATGAAAAATGGACCAGCCAGGACCATTTGGATGTTCTGCAGGTATGGAGTGATGGATGAATAGGTGCTCTGTGGGAGATATAGTGACCAGCTCTGCCTCCACTTGTTCTCT
>MIPV01006747.1:3349-16861 GCA_001983365.1 Amanita bisporigera | reverse complement strand
AAACCGATCAACTGCGCAAATTTGCCCCAAGGAGAGAAGGACCTTTTAAAATAGAAAAAGTACTCGGACCAGTGACATATAAACTTCAGCTACCCCAAAGATGGAAGATTCACCTGGTGTTTCACGTCTCCCTTCTCACACCCTTCCAAGAAAATGATATCCATGGACCAAATTATTCTAAACCGCCTCCTGACTTAATTCAAGAACAAGAAGAGTTCGAAATTGAAACAATCATCTCACACCGACAAAAAGGTAACAAATGGCAATATTTGATCAAGTGGAAAGGCTATCCCACATCTGACAACTCTTGGGAAGACGAAGAAAATTTAGAACACTCTCAGGAGACCCTACAAGAGTATAAGAAGTGAAATAAAATACCCAAACTCCCAACCCAGAGTTCTAGCAATCGCCAACGTCGAAAGCAATAACCTACTATGTCTACCACCTCCTCCAACGTCTCTACTACCTCTAACAGCTCTACTCCTCATGCCTCGCCTCCTGTCAGTATCCCAGATGCGCCCAGGATGCCATCGCCCGTGTTTAGCAGCCCACCTTCTCCGCAACCCTTGCCAGTTCCCCCCCGTATGTTACCGCCCCCCTATGATGGTCCATCTGCTTTGGAAATAGCTCGAGTCACTCACTCTATCGTTAATTTATTATCAGGGAGTGACTCCGTCATGGAAAATATGCGCAGGGCTGTACAGCAAGCAAGAGTTATGGCTACAAACCTTAGAGGCAACAGCGACGCTATCCACCAAGTCTATAACGAATTAATGGGCCAGGCCTCTCGCCCAGGTGACAAATTACACCCCAACAATGTTGCAGACATCTCAGTTCAAGGACTGGACGAACCCACTGTCACTACTATCACTAATCACCCAGACCCACTCACCACCACCGCCTTTTTAGCTGTAGAAAGTCGATCATCCTCTGTACCTCCAGCTCAGGATGAACATGACCTTCCTCCTAACTGATTCTTGGCGCGTTATGAAGATAACTATAACCTCCCCATCTTCAGCCTCACTGGAATCAAAAATATCCTCAGCTATTACCAGATCCCTTCCTTCCTTGACCGCACCATTCACCCTCACATCTTTTGCATATGGGTACTCCTTACCTCTTGGTGCTTTTGTAACAGTCTATGCCATGTCCTCAAAAGAGAAGTTCGTGTCGATCTCACAGCGTTTACCACCACCTTAGTCAACTTTATGCATCGCTTCCCAGTTCCCCATGAGGATCGCTTCATCACCATCCACATTTGGGACACCATACAAGCCCTGGTAACCTTAGGAATCGAAGCATATGTCGAAGAAGCACTTAGGCGCACCACAGCTGGACATCAAGATAGTTATTTCCATCCCAATCGCTATAACGTCGTCAAAACTGGATTGGTTACCTTACAGCGCACCCCTAAAATCGATTCAATTAACCTACGCACTACTCTGGACAATGTTACCCACCTAGCTCATGCGATGAACCCCACTGGCGAAGCAACAGGATTTAATTATAGACACCTGCGCACAATTCGTCAAAAGGTCAACGTTCTATTGATGCTATATGATAAACAACTACCACAGGCTACTTGGGGTTACCAGAATTCTATGATCAATCAGTTATACCAGGGATATCGCATCGACGGAAAAGATAAGCCCACTACTCCCTTCACTAACCCGCACCGAATTAGAGAAGTCCGGTTACCAATCAGACATGAGAACGCGCCAGAAGGAGCAGTATTCGTCGATCAAGTATACCCTGTCAACTATCAGTTTGTAGGCGAAGAAAGGAGTACACTACGAGGTTGTTACATATGTGGCAACACAGACCATTATACATCGCATCATCCCCAGACCGGACGCATCCCAGACCAGCATCCAGGCGACGAAAACATATTCACACAGCAGGGCAGCACTTCTAGACGAGACGTACATATTACCAGGATCCAAGAAATGATGGATAGACCTTGCAGTGGACCAAATCGACCTACCTACGCATCAGCAGCAGTAGCCACACCTCTCCCTCGATCCACTACAGCCAGGGAAGAAAGACAACGACGCAGGCCAGCCCCCATTCAAGCTAGGAGAGTAGAAGTCGACTACCACCCTTCCTCCTCGCCCACCAGCCGCTCCGAACTCACTGATGAAACCGCTGATGCCAGACCGCAAATAACTCGTCACAATACTCGCCAAAATGCTCGCCAACCACGCCAGGTTGTATTTACCACACAGGGACTCAGACCGCCCACTAGAAATCCACCACCTCGTCTCTCCAACCCCAACAGGACCCCTTTAGGTCAGCCAAGTCGCTACCCATGTCGAAACCCGCCTCTTCGCTATGGAGAAGACCCTCCCATCGATTTTAGTTATGATGAAGAAGCCATGCATAATATGAGCACGTAGAAATGGACTTCTATTGAGTTTTCAATTTTATTTTGTACACAAATGATTGATTTTATCTTTGGAAAAGATAGACTTTTAGTTTAGAACGGAGGCTATGTTACAATCACGCCTCAAGTATGCTTATGTAAATGCCCCTATCTCTATGCAGTATGTTTTTTCTCATCATTATGCTTTCTTACTTTGTTGATTATACCAGAGTCCTTGTTATCACATGCGCCCAACCTTTTATCACATGCTTACCTTTACTATCACATGTCTATGTCAGTTATCACATGCTACCCTCATTTATCACATGCCAGTAGTGTAGCATGTACATATATAAGCTCTCAATATACAGACTGGACTCCCAGTCTAGTTTTAACGGTCAAACCATTCTAGAGAACTCTCAGCTCGTCTTTGCACACTCTGACCCTCTCTATTACACTTGTATAGGAGCTTAACGATCCCTTGTGGAGGTTCTGCTCTCGTCGCCCTTGAGGTTGACGATTCTTAACACAGTTAAGGTGTAACAGAGGCTGTAGCTAACTGAGAAAGGAAAGGTGAAGGTAGCTACATAATGGAGATAACATCCAAGGCAGTGCATATGATAATGATGATGATGTAAGTATGATATGTCCGTCTGCTGAGTAATAAGGTTGACGAGGAAGCGAAAAAGAGATTGTAACATTACCCCCTTTGTATGGGAGAAGTCACCGACTTCTCTAATTGCCCTGCCCCCAGTGGTTTCCATCCTCATTTTCCCATCCATCTGCTTCTGATCCATTGTGCCAGTTGATGAGGACATCGCAGTCGGCTATCGCCCCTTCTAGGACCTTCTGTATCACACATAGGGTGTACCAGATGTGTTGAAGTTGCACTCAATCATGAGCTGACTCTTGATCAGAGAGGGTGGAGCATGGGATGTCGAGGGAGGTGTGGATGGTGGCGTCGGATTCCATCATGACCCTGATGGCGGTGTGGTGGGCATTGGAGGTGATGGTGCTGAGATTCTGGACAGGGCCAGAGGCGCTGGAGATGAAAATGTTGGAGGTGATGTTGGACATTGCGAGAGTGGATTGTAAAAAGAGGTGACAAAGATTTGAGAAGGCTGGGGTGCATCGAAGACTGTGGATATCCAGAATGGATTAGGATTCTTGCAGATTTCACTTGGTATTTATAGAAGTTGACTGTTTCGATCATTGTCTTCATCCCTGGTGTCTTCAAGGTTCTCACCATCCTGTGTGATTATTTTGTCCATTTCTGGCCAGCTGTTTGTGATGCTTTCGGTTAGCTCCTCAATTGTGGGTTCTTTGTACGACATGTCCCAAATTGGATCGTCTGTGGGTCTTTGCAGAATCGCTTGGAACAGTTCTTCTGCAAATCATTCAGCTGATGCGATTGATGTAGGGGATGCTGGTGCTGTTCCTAGATCTGAAGGTGATTCCATCTCCATTTCTTCGTAGTTCTCATAGTTTGGGTAATAGTATTGCCAGCCGTTATTTGTATCCTGATGATACTTCGAATTCTAGGGTATCCTGGTTCGAATTTGTGTCAATTGTAAAACAGTGGATTTGGTGTGCAGGGTGGAGGAGGGATTTGGCAATCTGTGGCAACAGGGTAACTTGGTGGAAGGACAAAAGGGGTGGATAAAGGAACAACTCATGATGGGAACATATTGTAATACATTTTTTTATCCCATCGGTCCTTGTCATTGTCTTCTTCTGATTCTTTGGCTTTCCACATCTTTTTGATGATTGCGTATCATTTATTATCAGTCCATTCTTCCAATGTTCGCATAGCTTCTTTGTTCTGTCTCGTCCTTACGTCACTTTGTTTGGGTGTATAATAGGATCAGTTGTGTGTTATTTGATTATGGTTGTATCCAGGGTTCAAGGGTAGGGGTCGTCCATGGTGCGCTTTGACAGTGATGCATACTACATCTTTGGCTCCATAACGAAATGATTGCCATCCCCTGTAAGGGTGGAGATAGTATGGTTCGAGAATAAAAAACTGTACGTATTGTGGGAGTTTTCTTGATGCTGAAAATCTGGCTTGAGCGGGAGCACAGTTCTGTGCATATATGCTGTTGAGTTTAAGGTGTTTGCGATTTTGATATGTGACCATGGTTGTTTCCTTCCCCTACAACTGTCTCCTGGTTTTATACCCTTGTAGGATTTCCACAGCATTGCCCAAATTGTGCTCAGGTTCCCATGAGTTATCATTTGATCCATAGCCTTTCCATTTGACCAAATATTGATACCCTGTACCACGCTTTCAGTGTGTGAGAATTGCTTCTACTTCATATTCTTTGTTTCTGTTTATGAGATCAGGGGGTGGTGTCATGTAATTTGGGCCATGAGCTTCGGTTTGTTTGTAAGGGGTTAACAGGGATGCATGAAACACAGGGTGAATGTGCCATTGTTTTGGCAATTTCAGTTTGTACATTACTGGTCCCATTACTTGTTCGATGGTGAAGGGTCCTTCTCATTTGGGTGCTAGCTTTCTTGACTGATATGGAATGTGTAAGTTCCTGTTTTCGAGCCAGACTTTATTGCCTTTTTCGAATCAAATTGATTTGTCCCTTCGTCTTTGTGCTACTAGTTGCCTGGCTAATTCATGTGCTGCTAGTGCTTCTTCCCTTGCTTTGCATAATTGCTGTAGTTGTTCTTCAGCAGCAGGGGTGGTCATCCTGTGGGAAGCGGTGGGAAGCGCTACAGGGTCTGTTCCATACATCAATTGGAATGGCAATGCTTTTATGGCATCATGGTGTCAATTATTGTGTGCAAATTCTGCTATTGGGAGTAGTCCTTTCCACTTGTGTGGTTTGTTGGTGCAAAACATTCGAAGATAGACTTCCAGTTCTTGGTTGACCCATTCTGTTTCACCATCGGTTTGCGGATGGTATGCTGTGCTCATTCTATGGTCGATTCCTAGTGCTTTCCTGATCTCCTGGAAGACTTTTGCTGAGAACTGTGGTCCTCTATCTGAGATAAGCATGTCAGGGAGGCCAAATCATTTGAAAATTTCGGTGATGTATATATTTGTGGTTCCTAAGGCATTGATCGTTTTGTTGCATGGTGTGAAAATCACCCCCTTTGTAAGACCATGGTCCACCGTGACCAAAATGGAGTCGAAACCATCAGAAAGGGGTAGATCAGTGATGAAATCCAGGGTTACTTGCTGAAATGGGTGTGTCGCTTTTGAGTGAATAGGGTGGTATGCTGGGGTGTTTGGATGCATGTTAACTTTCATTTGTTGACAGAGTGCACATCCTTCAATCCATTCCTTCACATGTCTGTACATTCCAGGCCACCAATAATCTCGTTTGAGTAACTCCAGTGTTTTGAATTGTCCAGGGTGTCCTGATGTAATTGCTTCATGTACCTTTTTGATCAATTTCGCACATAGTCCATCATGGTCTGGGATATAGACTTTTCCTTGGTAATGAATTAAGCCATTTGCATACGTCCAATCCTGGAGCTGCGATTTAATTGGTGGGGCTCAGTGTTTTTCGACTACATCAATCAAAATTCGTCCAAAGTCATCCTTTGACATTGCCTTTTGGAGATCTGTTACCAAGTCTTCTGCGATTAGGTTGATGAATCATTCTGCAGGTAAAACGGTTGTGTCTTCTATTTGTTCCTCATTCCCCATATGGTCTGGTCATCTTGATAGTGTGTCTGCTTCGAACATTTTTGTTCCTGGTACATGCTCAATTCGCAAATCGAATTCAGATAAAAATGATGACCATCGCAAATCGAATTCAGATAAAAATGATGACCATCGTGCTTGTCTGGGTGTTAATCATTGTGGTGTTCGATAGAAGGACAGGTTTTTGTGATCACAATGAATAATCATCATATGAGGTGATCCATGCAGTAGATGTCTCCAGGTTGCGAGCCCCTTGATGATCGCTAATAACTCACGATCGTAGATATGGTAATTCTGCTCCATTGGTGTGAGTGCATGTGATATGAATCCACAGGGATGTAGGGCTCCTGTTTCATCTGCTTGTTTCAATACTGCTCCAATCGCTTTATTGGATGCATCTGTTTGAAGGATGAATGGCCTTGCTACATCTGGCATCAGTAATACTGGCATGGATGTGAATTTCTTCTTTAGTTCATCAAACACTTTTTGTTGCTCTAAGTTCCATGTGAACGGTACATCTTTTCTGGTAAGATCTGTGAGAGGTTTTGCCAGTGATGTGAAATTCCCAATGAATTGGTGATAGAAGTTCCCAAATCCAAGGAATGATCGGACCTGTTTGACTGTGGAGGGCACTGGCCAATTGGCTATTCCTGCCAGTTTGATTGGATCCATTTGAATTTGCCCTGGTCTGATAATCATACCAAGAAACTCGACTTCTTGTACAGCAAATTTGCACTTTCAAGTTTCAGGAATAGATCATTTTCTTGTAACCTCTGAAGGACTTGTTTTGTTCAGATCTCTAGTTCTTCTTTGGTGTTGGCACAAATCAGAATGTTGTCCATATAAATGATGAGCCAACCCTCGTTTACCATGTCTCGGAAGTATTCATTCATCATTGTTTGGAAGGTAGATGGTGAATTACACAGACCAAAGAACATTACTGTCAGTTCATAGAGGCCTCTGTTTGTGATAAATGTGGCTTTCCATTCATCACCTTCTTTGATCCGGACGTTGTTGTACCCCCATCTAAGATCCAATTTCATGAAATATTGGGTGCCAGATAATTTTGTCATTAGATCAGAAACAAGGGGTAATGGGTAGGCATTTTTTATCATCCATTCATTCAGATATCTGTAATCTTGGCAAGGTCTCAAAGCACCACTTTCCTTTTTTGCAACAAAGAAGAATGGTGAGGCCTGTGGAGATTTCGACAGTCTGATGTATCTTCTTGTGACTTGTTCCATGATCCATTCATCCAAAGATGATTGTTCCTTCAGGGATAGCAGGTAGATCTTGCTTACTTTGGGAGAAAATCCCTGTTTCAGTTCAATCGCATGGTCCCATGGTCTGGTTGATGGAAATCGCTCCAAAGCCTTTTTCTCAAAGACTTCCTTCCATTTTTCATATTCTGATGGTAGGGTGGTTGGTGGTTCATCTTTTTTGAGCTGATGTTCTAGCAATTGGGAAGTCAATGTTTTTACCCTGATCCAGTAATCATCTTCTCCCCATTGTTTACTGTCAAGTGCCATCTGCCAAATTGGTCGACTGTCTTCTTCTTCAACTTGTTCTAATTGGATCATTTTATTTTTCCAATTGATCATGGGATTATGTTTTTCGAGCCAGGGAATTCCCAAAATTAAATGTTGTTCTCCTAGCTTTGTGATCAGGAACCAGTTGTCATATATTGTCCCTCCTATGGAGTAGCTGATGCGTGTCCTGTGAGTGATTATTCCATTGGTGTTGATTGTTCCATCAGCATTTCGTACTCGAAGTGGTTTTCGTAATTTTTCTTTTGATAGTTTTGTTGTAATTTCTTCATCAATAAAGTTTCCATCAGCTCCACAATCAATTAATGCAGAGGTTTCAGCAGGTAGGTCAGATGATTGAACAGGGATTGAGATTCTTCTGATATTGTTTGATTGTACGATTACAGAATTGAGTGCTAACTGTTCTAGTCCATTGGAGGAAGTGCCATTCCATGAAATATGTCCCTGTATGCTGCATTTGAAGCATTTCCCTGCTTTTCTGTATTCTTCCTTTTGTGCCTTGGTTAATTGTCCTGTAGGCATTGTATTGATGGTCCAATTAGCCCCTGTTTGATTGCCCCTGTTTGAGCTTCGATTGAAACTCGATTGATCTCCAGATCTGGACCCTTTTCCCATAAGGTGCATGGTTTCCCAAGCGAAATGGAGTTGTTCCGCTTTTGTGTATGCGTCATTCATGGTTTTATAGTCCATCTTGTGTTCCAGAACTTTGGTAGCAATGCTGTCTGGAAGTTTTCAAACAAAGGCCTGGAGTTGAGCAGTCAATCCGGTGAGCCCAGTGAGTTCGATCAGGGTGCGGAATTTTTGGATGTATTCAGGGACTGAAACTCCTCCTCCTATGCTTAAATTGGCTAGTTCATTTAGGGCCCTGACTGTGCTGTTAACTTCTCCCCAGTCAGCAATGAAACACTTCTGGAAAGATTCATGGCTGTTCCATAGTATTCCCTCTGTTTTTCCTTTGTTGGCATTTAATTCGCCTCAAATGATTGTTTTCCAGTTATCTAATTCTGGTCCTAGGCATGCCAGTGTGTACCTGATTTTCTTTTCATCTTTGTCCTCATAATTATTTGAGTTAAGGGCGAAGAAATCGTCCAGGGAATCTAAAAATGACTGCGCTTCGGTCCTTTTCCCTGTGAAGACCCTGATGGGCTGCGGTTTGATGTCTCCTTTAGTGGTTTCCACTGTGTCAGTCATTTCCTTTTTCGGTTCTTTTTGTTCTTCCTTTGGTTCCTTGTCTTGTTCATTCCTTTTTACTTTGCAGAACTGATACCAAGCTGTGACAGTTTCAGGTGATGCTGCAAAAAATGCTGCTTCTAGGCTGAGTCTGTGGAGTGGTGCAAATTCTGTCCACCAGGAAAGTTCTGGTTCAGTGATGGGTTTTTCAAGAAGGAGATTCTTAACATCATTTTGTTGATTGTACCACTCAACCCAAAGTTTCCTTGGTAATTCTTTGTCTGGGTCTCCTTCTTGATATTCTCCTGTAAAATAGCTTTCATAGATAGGGATATTCTTCTTTGCTCCTCTCCAACACCACTGATTACTGAGTGCAGAAAAGAAGACTTTGGTTCTTTTGAGGTAAAAATCTCCATCAAAAATGACTGCTCTGTTAGGAGGCCTTTCTTTAAAGTTCTTGGGATCAATGGTGTCTTGCTAGTGACGATGCACTGAGCAGTTCCTTGAGTTCCAACTTATGTTATGGACGATGCCTTCTTCATCATACTTAGAAACGACGAACAGAGTCTCGGTCTGCTCCCAGTCAAATCAACAATGATCAAGACAATGAGGACGCTAAGTCTAATGATGACAAAGGCCCTTAGGTCGATGCATTCAACGATGAAGAGAAGAGGCAATGGTTCAGAGGCTGAGAGGAAAGTAAAACTCGTCTAAGTTGGAACTGAGGTTCTACTGTACAGGAGGAGTCTTTATATATGTTTAGGGAACAATAGAAATGATGAAAAAGGAAGAGAGGCTGTAGCTAACTGAGAAAGGAAAGGTGAAGGTAGCTACATAATGGAGATAACATCCAAGGCAGTGCATATGATAATGATGATGATGTAAGTATGATATGTCCATCCGCTGAGTAATAAGGATGACGAGGAAGCGAAAAAGAGATTGTAACAGTAATGATGTTGATGTAATTAGGATAAGTCCATCCGCTGAGTAACAAAGATGATGAGGAGAGAAAAGAAACTGTAACATTACCTGCTTTGTATGGGAGAAGTCACTGACTTCTTCTAATTGCCTTGCCCCCACCCATTGTTACTATTGTCACCCCCCCATCTGTCGCCATCAGTTTTGTCATGCCAGTTGGTGAGGATGTCAAGGTCGGCTATGGCGGCGTCAATGAGTTTTTGTGTTGCCCTTAAGGTCCGATGAATATGTTGGATTGCCATGTGATCCTGGGCGGACTCCTGATCGGGGACAGCGGAATGAGGGACCTCGAGGGAGAGGTGGATGGCGGCATCGACTTCTTCTATGACTCTGACCACCACATGGTGGATGTCAGAGGTGACGGCCGCAAGGTTTTGGACGGGGCCAGAGGTGGTGGCGACAAAAATGTTGGTGAAGTTGGACATTGTGAGGAAGGAGGTGATGAAAAGTAGGTGAAGGTTTAAGAAGGCAGGGGTGCATCGAAGACTGCGGTTATCCAGAATGGATTGGGATCCTTTGAGGTTTTATATGACTTTTTATAGAGATCGACTGTTTTGACTGTTCCCTTCATTCCCGAGGCTATTTTCAAATTCTTCTTCATCCAGTGTGATCAATTTCATCTGTATTTGGCCAGTTGCTTGTAACGTTTCCAGTTAGTTCCTTGATCGTGGGTTCTTCATATGAAACGTCCCATATTGAATCATTTGCGGGTAGTTGCAGGATCACTTGAAATAATTCTTCCGCAAATTGCTCGGCAGGAGTAGTTGATGTAGGAGATGTGGGTGCTGTTGTCCCTGGATCTGAAGATGATTCTATGCCATCATAGTCCTCATGGTTTGGGTAGTAGTATTGCCATCCATTATTTGTTCTCCTGATGATGCTTCGAATTCTGGGGTATCCTGGTTCAAATTCATGTTGGTTGTAGAACAGTGGGTTTGGGGTGCATGGTGGAGGAGGTATTCGACAGTCCATTGCAATCTGGTAACTTGGTGGGAGAACGAAAGGGGTGCACAAAGGGACTACTCATGGTGGGAAAATTTCGTAGTACATGGTTCCTAAGTCTTCCCACTGATCGCTAATTTCTTCTGTTTCACTGTCAGTGTTATCTCTTCCTGGATCTTTGGTTGTCCATGTGTTATTAACAATATCATATGACCTGTTATCAATCCAATCATTTAATGTCTGGATGGCTTCTCTATTCTGTCTCATCCTCTCGTTGCATCATTCAGGGGTATAGTAGAATGGGTCGTGTGTGATCTGATTATGATTGTGTCTTGGATTCAAGGGTAAGGGTCTTCCTCGAAATGCTTTGACCGTGATGCATATTATGTCCCTATCTCTGTAATGGAATGAATATCGCCCTCAAAAGGGGTGAAGGTGATATGGTTTGAGAATGAAAAATTGTATGTGTTGTGGGAGTTTTCTTGATGCTGAGAATTTGGCATGAATGGGAGCATAGTTCCATGCATATATGCTGTTGAGTTTGAGGTGTCTGCAGTTGCAATATGTGACCATGATAGCTTTTCACAGTTGTCTCCTGGTTTTATACTCTAATAAAACTTCCGCAGCATTGCCCAAGTTGTGCTCTGGTTCCCACAAGTTGTCATTTGATCCATATCCTTTCCATTTGACCAAATATTGTGATATATGACCATGGTAGCTTTTCTTCTTTACAATTGTCTCCTGGCTTTATACTCCAGTAGAACTTCCACAGCATTACCTAGGTTGCACTCAGGTTCCCACAAGTTGTCATTTGATCTGTATCCTTTCCATTTGACCAAATATTGATATCCTGTGCCATGTTTTCGGTGTGCGAGAATTGCCTCTACTTCATATTCCTCATTCCCATTTATGAGATCAGGAGGTGGTGTCGTGTAGTTTGGTCCGTGAGCTTCGGTTTGTCTGTAAGGGGATAATAGGGATGCATGAAACACAGGGTGAATGCGCCATTGCTTTGGCAATTTCAATTTGTACATCACTGGTCCCATTACTTGTTCAATAGTGAAGGGTCCTTCTCGTTTAGGTGCTAGTTTTCTCAACTGGTATGGAATATGTAGATTTCTATTTTCGAGCCAGACCTTGTCATCTTTTTCAAACCATATGGATTTGTCCCTTCGTCATTTTGCCACTAGTTGTCTAGCTAATTTGTGTGCTGCTAGTGCTTCCTCCCTTGCTTTTCGTAACTGTAGTAGTTGTTCTTCTGCTGCAGGTGTACTCATTTTGTGGGAAGCAGTGGGAAGCACTACAGGGTCGGTTCCATACATTAGCTGAAACGGTGATGCTTTGATGGCATCGTGATGTCAGTTGTTGTGAGCAAATTTGGCAATTGGGAGTAATCCTTTCCATTTGTGTGGTTCATTAGTGCAGAACATTTGAAGATAAACTTCTAATTCTTGGTTGACTCGTTCTGTTTCTCCATCAGTCTGCAGATGATATGCTGTGCTCATCCTGTGGTCAATTCCTAGCACTTTTCTGATTTCTTGGAAGACTTTTGCTGAGAACTGTGGTCCTCTATCTGAGATGAGCGTGTCATGGAGGCCAAATTGTTTGAAGATCTCGGTAATGTATATGTTCGCTGTTCCCAGAGCGTTGATTGTTTTGTTGCATGGTGTGAAAATTACCCCCTTTGTAAGACCATGGTCCACCATGACCAAAATAGAGTCAAAACCATCTGAAAGAGGTAGATCAATAATGAAATCCAGGGTGACTTGTTGAAATGGCCACATTGCTTTCGATTGAATTGGTTGATATGCTGGTGTGTTTGGGTGTGTGTTAACCTTCATCTGTTGGCACAATGCACAACCTTCAATCCACTCCTTCACATGCCTGTACATCCCTGGCCACCAATAGTCCCTCTTGAGTAATTCCAATGTCTTAAAACATCCAGGATGCCCTGATGTAATTGCTTTGTGTATTTCCTTGATCAAATTTGCATGCAAACCATCATGGTCAGGGACATAGACCTTCCCTTGATAGCAAATTAATCCATTTATGTATGTCCAGTCCTGAAGCTGTGATTTGATCGGTGGAGCATGGTGCTTCTCAACTACCTCGATCAGAATTCATCCAAAATCATCTTTTGACATTGCCTTTTGGAGATCTATTACCAAGTCTTCTGCAATCAAATCAATAAATCGTTCAGGAGGTAAAACCATCATTTCTTCTGGCTGTTCTTCATTCCCCATATGATCTGGGCATCTTGACAGTGCATCAGCTGCAAACATTTTTGTTCCAGGCATGTGTTCAATGCGTAGGTCAAATTCGGATAAGAATGATGACCATTGTGCTTGTCTGGGTGTTAATCATTGTGGTGTGCAGTAAAATGACAGGTTTTTGTGATCACAGTGTATGATTGTTGTGTGTGGTGACCCATGTAGTAAATGTCTCCAAGTTGCAAGTCCCTTGATGATTGCTAGCAGTTCCCAATCATAGATCTGGTAGTTTTGCTCTGTCGGGGTCAATGCATGTGAAATGAATCCACAAGGATGCAAGGTTCCTGTTTCATCAGCCTGTTTTAGCACCGCTCCAATTGCTTTATTAGACGCATCAGTATGGAGGATGAATGGTCTTGTTACATTTGGCATCAATAGTACAGGCATGGATGCGAATTTCTCCTTTAGCTCATCGAACAATTTCTGCTGTTCTGTGCCCCATGTGAATGGCGTGTCTTTTCTGGTTAGGTTTGTAAGTGGCCTTGCTAATGATGCGAAATTTCCGATGAATCATCAATAGAAATTTCCAAATCCAAGGAATGATCGAACTTGTTTGACTGTAGAAGGGGCTAGCCAATC
>MIPV01006740.1:8295-18564 GCA_001983365.1 Amanita bisporigera | reverse complement strand
GGTCACAATCCGTTACTCTGGGTGGAGCTTAAGTTTTCTTTGTTGATCGGCTATTCCAGGCGCATCGGGATCTAGGGTCTTAACACGGAGTTTCCTAAAGCAGAAGTGGCAACGCTTAGTCATTGGGTAGTCAGTGCGATCTCTGGGCAGTGGAGTAGAAGTCACGTGGTCCATCATGGATGCGAGCGCCGCATTTGAGCAGAAATGCGGAATTCAAGCAGCTGTGCAGAACGTGCAGAACTTGTCATGGCTACCAGGATAGTCGTGTTCCGTAGCGGACTTGTGTCGTCAATAGCACAAGTTGCATAGGAGTTGAATGCTCTGTTCATTTCATAGCAGACTTTTCGCACGTGTCTTTTTCCATCCGATGGCAACCTACTGCAGTTCATGGTGTGACTCCTGAGCGTGATCCGCAGTCACAGCTGGGCACAGCTCATCAACGGCCAGGGCGCTGAGAGCATCGCATGTCGATAGACAGGACGCGGAAAACGTTGTAACGCTATGCAATTGTCTGTGAGCTCTATATCTATCCTAAAACAAGGAATGACTTGATACTCAACGATGAGTATGGGCTGCAATTCCATCTCATTGGTCCGTAGTCGCTCACAGATCTGGTGAACTGTAGGTCGACATACGGCGATCACTTGCGCAAGAACTTTCTTCAACAACCGACATCTCATTGTTGCGAAAGTATCCGAAGGTAGAGTTGATCCAAGTCAACAAATGGAGACGAAGAATCAACTGGGTGGAGGTTTGTACCGATGTCAAACTATTCCCTGGTATCTTTGTTATTGACAAATTTGACAGCCGACGCATATACGAGTTGGCCAGACGGCCTGAGGACTGGCTGTGAGATAGCCGGGTCAGACTGGCAGGGGAAACCTTACGAAACGTGCGATCTGTTCTATGATCGACGTCGCGAATGCGCGCTTCCGGCGTGCTGCGAGTCAGGAAGCGTGCTGGTATCTTCTCGTGGGCTAGCACTCCTCCAATAAAAAGGTGTCGGACATAGTCATCGTCTGCACCATCTATTATGCCAAGGCACTTTCCTGGGTGCAAGTCGGGTTCACGATAAGGTGCTTGAATTGAACATCATGGGGCTTCGTAGGGAGTAGAGGGCTTGCAACGAGGGCGGTTTCGATATATGGACAGTATTCGGGTTGCCGTCCCAGAGTTGGAAACAGTGGACGTGCAAACCACGGTCAAAACTGCTCTAGGCTTAGTAAATAGAAAGATGATGTAGTTGCGCATCCGAACAATGCACAACAATTGTCTGAGCGACGACAGCAGTGCCATTTTACGCTGAGGTTGATCTGGGTCCTGGATCCAGTCTGTTCTTCGGGGCCTTTTCGGGAGCCACATGAGAATATAGTGCCAAACTTGCCTACATGATGATGAATGTCACCGAGATCATGACCTTTATAGTCTGGGGTATTGTGCGGAATATGGCCATGATTCGTCATGGGAGTTGGGAAAGGGTAGCCGCTATACTTATCGGGTGCTCGACGCCACACAGTGACGGCGGTATCAAACGTGATGGCAATCCGCAGTCGTGCGTTTTACCCGTTCCCCTCCTGGACGATGCCGCGCTTGGCACGGCTTCGCTGGTCACTCGAACCATGCGCAGCCTTTGCTTCATCGCTGTCTCTTTGCTCGCCCTAGTACCTGTACCCGCCTTCTGCCACGGACACGATTACAACATCGCCATCCAAGAAAACAAGCTCGGCACCTCTTTGCCCATTATAGTCTCTCCGCGCGATTCGAGCCAGAGGAAACACCGACGCGCAGGGGGTGCAATTGGGCTAGGCGATTATCTGGACGTGTAAGCCTTTTTATATGCGGCGGTGTGTGTTCACGAATGTTTTTCTTCATAGGGTATATAACGTGCTGGTAACGGTGGGCGGGACGACGCTTTCAGTGATACTCGGTAGATTTGGTTCACCTGTTCGCTTCCATTTCTTCTGACTGACCAAATCGAAAGACACTGGATCTTCAGACCTATGGGTCACTTCTGATGCTTGTTCAACTGGATGCGGGAAATCCGCCAAGTACCCGCAGTCCACGTTCAACTCTACCGGTCAAGGAGTGGAACTCCTTTACGGTGACTCTTCGTCTGGCACGTATGCATCTGGGACTATAGGTACAGATACCACCTCCGTAGCAGGACTGTCCTTCCCGCAACAATACTTTGCTGCCATCAACAATACGAACACCAGTATCAGCGAAACTGACTCATCTGGTATATTTGGCCTCGGATTTCCAATCAATAGGTGAGTGTATTGGCAGTTATATGCGTGCTTGCAATATAATTGAGATAATGTAGTCTCATTCTTAAGCAAGTCTTAAGTAGACAAACACATCCCACGAGTTATAAACGACTGTTCCGTAATTCTATACCAACATCCAGCTTAAACACGCTCGTCTTTCCTGATTTGACCGGCATCACGAATCAGAACTTTCAGCAGAATGCTGATACGTCTGCTCCCACTGTTGATGACATCATCTCATCGTTTTCCATCGTTGGCCCACTCATATCTAGACTTATCGCAACGGGTTCGTTATCGGAGCCACTCATCGTCATTACCCTCCAACGCGATACTATCGAGATTGGCGGAAACGTAGGCATTTTGAACATTGGTCAATTACCTCCAGGCGTGGAGAGCGAGAGTTTGACATGGGTACCGTTACGAAGGTACACGGTTGATCAGGGTGGCCTGCCTGCTCCAGCCAATTCGCCACATGAGGTATCTTGGATTCCGCTATGATTTACGCATTATCCCTGAGGCAGGACATTAGGTTTACCCCATCACATGGGAAGTCTTCCTAGACGACGTTTATCTCGATGGCCAACGGCTGCCACTTTCACAATTATCAGCACCCGATATACAGTTGTCTGCGCTCATCGATACGGTGAGTGATGCTCGACTGCCCGTTTGTGTCCCTCCTCTCATGCTCCCACCTTAATTAGGGCAACTCTATCATACGTGGCCCTCCAGATGTCCTCGATTTCATTACTTCGATACTAGGCAACGGGTTTCCCTGTAACGAGTCGCACGAACTTAGCTTTTCTATTGGTGGCAAATTGTTCCCCGTTGACCCAAGGGACCTGATCATGCAGGTATATGAAGATAATGTATCAATATGTACGGCTAAGTTGCAGCCAACGCCTCCGCCTGTTATAGGCAGGTTCCTCTACAGCTGGAGCCTGGGTGCTCCGTTCCTGAAGGGGTAAGTAAATTGACTCTAGTGCTTCACATGCGATCGACGACACAATCTCACAGGGTACTATCAGCCTATTACTATGGGAATCTCACCTACCCTTCTCACGATCCCCCACGAATGGGGTTTTTGTCAACCGTACCTCCCGATGCGGGAGAACAGTTAATGACAAACGTGTATAATGCAGCTCATAATGGACAAAACTTCCCATGTGAGTTGCGTTGAGCCGATAAGATTGCCGTGCCGTGTGTCTAATTGGGTTGCCTCGCTCGCGATAGCTCGCATCGAATTGGCGCCAACGGGAACGCCGACAGGCGGATCATTGAATCCGGATGGAGTGGCAATTGTAACGGGAACGTCACTCACTTCTCCCGCTCAAAATTCCGGTGCAATCCGGATGTACAACCGTTATCATGGCATCGTTGTGGGTATGATTATGGCGTTGGCGTTGGCGTTGGCGTTATCGTCTTGAAGCTAAAAGTCGCGCGTATATCCGGGACCATGGACTTGTTCGTTAATCTTATTAATAAATTGTTGTATCATGGATTTTATACCAAAGCCAGCGTCAGAAAGTCGAACCCACGTGGTGACAAGTTTTAACCTTCCACCACCGTTACCTGCTCGCTTCCTTGACTTGAACGTTCAACAATTAGCAGCGCGTCAATGGCAAGGTCGCCTAGCACACTGCCTCAAGCACAGCGCAACTGAACATGGCGCAGGCAGCGCCACTCTCGTCAAACGTTACTCAGACACCACAAACTCAGCACTTGCACATTGGACAGGACTGGTGTCAGAACCGGAATTTCAAAGGAAAATAACGGGATACTCCTCACCAAATCCCGTCACTCATTTAGTTGTATAAATGACTGTGCCAAGACTGTCACCATAGCAAGTATGTGCACAATTACCGATTGCTGAATTGCTTCCCAGTTGGGTTTCCGTTTCCGGGTCATTTGATGTTCTGGCAGCGACATCCGAGCCATCCGCGTCAAAATGTGCTGATCGATTGCAATCCGATCGCTAACCCCGATTGTTTATATAACTTATACATGCCTGCCACGCGTCGACGTGTTTCTCGCGTTCATACTACTCTACCGCTAAACGTTCAGCGCATTGGAGGCTTCGTCATACATAATAAGCTTCATTCCTCATGTTGCCCCACCGCCCAACTCATTGAGCGTTTACTAAAAGCGACAACTTACTCTCAGCAACAACACCAACAGCAACAATCCGTCGACTCAATTATGCTCCCATCTACGTTGCTCGTCGTCGTCACGAGCGATGTCTCATATTATCTTGTCCAATGCAGACGTCCTTTAGATGCTTCAATTTACCGAAAGGTGTGGAGGCTCGTTGAGCCAAAGCGTAGGCACTACCTAGGCCTGCGGCTAGCGTTGGGTAAGTGGTTTGAAATACATCGCCATTATTGAATCCATTCGATCCAGGACGACTGGTATTCTCGCGGTCAGGAGGCGATTGCGTGAGGATGCCAGGCCACTGAGTGAGTTATTGTATTTGATAAATAGATATGGGCCAGGCAATATATACGTGTATTGACATGCGAAAACCTCGAATGACCACGCAATGGACGGGCACTTTCAGGACTGCTTCGTTGCCATTTACCGCTGCAAGAGAGCTGCATCATTTCCGCTTCAGGCATACAATAATTGTGCGGCGCGTCGCGGGGAGACTCTTCACGTACTTCGAGGTAAAAGCTGACCGACGGGACGGCGCATCTCATCTAAGTGGAATCAGTAGGGACAAACGGAAACACAAGCGACGGAAGCGCCGACAACTTGGATAAATCGAAACTATTAAGTCTCCGGTTGATCTCTATCCCCCAAGTTCCAAGTGAAAATGCCACAAGTGCAGGAATATAGAATACAGAATATGCCGCAACAGATCATGCATTGGGCATCGCTGCATGTTGCGTCATCAGGGTCGTTATTTCGTTCATCCCAGCACACCTTTAAGCCATAGCAAGCCAACGGTACTATAAGCAGTGTGGCTCCCAACAGCCACCCTGTAGCAATAGCCACTTTTTTAATCTTTTTCCCTAACGATTGGGTATTATTGGGCAATTGTAGCAGCTTCACGCGCCAAGGATTTATATAATATTTGCCTGCACGCCTCTTGTCCTGAAAGAAGTCATGCAAGGAAAGATGATAGATTTCGATGATGTCATCTGAGAGATGTAGAAGCGAATGCATCCTGTGCAATTCCCGTCGTAAATCATCTTCTTTGATCCGTAAGCGGCGACAAATGAAATCAATCTTGGGTCGACCAAAGGCAATGATGAGCACAAAGACATCTCTTAACAACCTGACGTCTGGTTGTTGTGAAAGTATCTGAGTATAAAGTTGGTCCAATGAGGAGAAGGGCGATGATGATTTGGACGAACGAAGCCCTAGGACGATATTAAGCTGCTCCCTGGGGTTGCGATATTCGTCGTCAATGAATTTGACGACAGTGGATGGAAAAATGAATTGACCAGATGATTTGGCAACTAGCTGGTCGATTTCTTCGTCCGATGGGTGAGGCAATCCTCGTTTCATGAAAATGCGGAGGAATTCCTCTTTCAGGTAACGCCGGATATCTGCCGAAGCATCGTGCAATTCGATCTCGCGTACATTTTGCATAGTTTCCAGATGAAATGCCTCTCGAATGTGAGGTTCTGATCTACTGCATATCAAGAAACACAGTGGAATGTTGTGCTGCGCCAACGCCTTTTCTATTAGCCCTAATATGTCCTTTTGGGCTTGTTCGCCTGCACATTCATCGATGCCATCGATTACGATAAGGGACTTCGTTGAGCGGAAGTTCGGCCTGTCACGGAGAAGCTTTTCGAATACCTTCACAAAAAGCTCGTCAAATTGGATGTCGATGGACTTGGTAGGGAGAAGAGGTTCCGCCTTCAGTGCAGATTCAATATAAGAGCGTGTTTCTGGTACCGCCTGAGCTAACTGCCATGCTAGCGTTGGGAACAATAGATCTGCAACACCACACTTCTCGTCGTTTCTGAGGAAGAAGAACGAAGCTACTAATTTGTCCTTTGCGCGGCTCTCAGCGATGGTTTGAGCAATGGCGGACTTTCCTGCTCCGGCAGGGCCATATAACCACAAGAGACGCTTGGGCGGGTTTGCGTCATTTATCCAGTCATTGATGATCTGAAGCGGTTCTTTCCGTGTTCCAGGGTGGCACCTGGGAGCAGAAGGTCGGAAGGCATCATGGATTGCACTGGGGGCGATGGAATGTTGAAGATAGTCAAGACCTAGTCTCGTTGAATGAGATACGGTGGATCCATGTTGAATGTTGAACGACAACTTAACCTGATATGCCCACATTGTTATTGAAGTCCCCTCCAATATCGTTGAAGACCACGTTGTTAAATTGAAGGTGCTGGGCGCCCGGAAAAAATCCACGCAAAATCTGTACTAGCGGCATCGTTCACCTCAAGGAAGCAAATCAGCAGTGGACAGCCTTATCACCACGTGGGCAACTGATCTTAGCAGACATCAAACTTTCTGTGACTCACCCCCTCAGCGCCCTGACCGTGGATAGACGCATACGACCAATAGTGGTATGTTTTCAAATAAAGGCTTTCAAGTGATGGCTCGCATTTATTTGGCATCGAGCAGCAGTAGTTGAGGACAGAGGCCTTCTATGCTATGTTCCGAATTTGTCGTAGAAGTTGCACTCTCCACTTATTCCTTGGCACCCAGATGACGCTGCTTTCGATGGTTTTCAGACTCTTGCGGGACTAGTTGGTGCACTTATGTTTCGGACCTACGACCTTGAGCAATGCACTAAACTACTTACAGTCATTAATACCAATGGAACTCTCCCTACTATAGCTCAAGTTGACCGTCGTCCTCTTTGCTGCCATATCGCCAATGTGGACCGATCATGGCAATTCAATATAGCTTCCTCCGGGCTGTCTGAGAGACTCATGCGGAGTTGGCTTGCTTGCAGATCTGCACAGACAGCCGCTCTACGCTGTCTGGCCAGTGCTGACTGTTCTTGACTTGTACGATAAGAACAACTTGAAAATCAAGACCCCCAGGGAGCCAGGCTCCGTGGCTCTGGAAGCCTCGATGATATAATCAGGGATCGTAGACTCTTCATCAACGAGCTTGGGTTGAGGGGTGACTTGAAACCTGTCGGTGGCAGGCAACAGGGTGGTAAGGATAGTGGTCTAAGGCCCATACCAGACGCTCTCCATCGGCGCCGTTGGCGAGTAAGGGCGGGAAGAGGCACCTGGCCAGACGTCGTAAGAACATGGGTTCGAGAGATGCGGCTTTAACAAGGAGAAAAAAATAAAATGGACAACAACAGCGGTCATAACTCATCAGATTCAAGTTACGCGTAACCGTGCCTGTGACTGCGGCTCACGCGTGACGCATATATCAGCTCACCTGTAAAGTGCTGGAGGAGCATTCACCTCAAAATCTTTGGCTCTGATCTTGGTTCTGACGACCCTATTCCCAGCTGCCGACAACTATCTTGTGAGTCCACAAATCAAGACCTATTCCGAGCAGGATGCGACCAAGGTCTTCATCCTCGAGGTTGCGAAGCCTGTCGACCAGCCTTTTGGCCTTCGAACAATTCTCATTGTCGAAATAAAATAACCCCACCACTGACCGGATGGAGTGGACCGCATCTTGCGTCGAATCGATCTCGATACTGGGTACGAGTTCTCGAAAACAGCTTTTAACAAGGTGTATTCGATTGCGGCTATTAGCGATATGGTGTCCAAGAAGATGAACGCAGGGCAGGACCGCTTATTGACTGGCATCACGATGCAGCTTCCTTTACTCATTTTCAGGCCCTTGCTACGCTTGCCCGTGCTCTGTAGGCGCTCGGTTTCCGCAGAGTTCACAAATTTTATTTTGTTTAAACTTTACAGTAGTTTGTAAAGCTACCGTTTTATGACTAGGGATGTATTAATGTCCAGAGATCTGAAATGGATGAATCAGAGGATACTGTTATGTCTTTCCAATGCCGCCTAATAGAGACTCTCGTCCTATCCTGTCCTTGAATAATTTCAGGTTGGGTCTGGATTCCGAATCCCTTCCATGACTCCTCGAAGTCGGTCAAAGGCATGAACCTCCGTTCATTCGTCAGATGCTTGTGTTGTTAAAGAGGGTCAACCTCAGGGCAGTTCCACTGCTTGTGGTACCATTTATTTGCTACTTCTTGGTGGGTCCATGGTTCAATGGATGAGGCGATAACATTGGCTTACGCGGCATGGCAATTTTCATATGATGTTCCGTTGTCTTTTACCTGTTTTCTTGAAGGGGCCGCATTGACTCTTTCTGTTAAAATCAGATTGTACCTACTAACTCGTTGTATTTTGAGGATGGAAATGATGTAGCCCTTCTACTGAGACACGGATAATCGGATGTTAGGTAACAGGTCAATGGGTAAACGAAGCTGAGCTAAAAACCTACGCCCGTGGATTAATTGTGGTGGCACCAAGTGGGTCCATCTGGGTCACTAACAAAGTAGCGTTGGGGATTACCTAATGTCTGTCACAGAGAGGTCACACCGCTTTTCAACGGCCACCATCGCGGCAGGAAAACGACGCAGTGGTCTCTGCAGTCTTCCGAGGTGCTGATTCTGCGAACAATTAATAGGTGAAACTGATGCGTGCCGAGCATCAACGACATGGTTGCGCCACCATAACTAATAAGCGACGCTATAATATTCCAAAGGAGCCGACTTAGTTAAACCAAGCGGGGGTGACGTTGATCGACGATTGGCGTGGAACTCCTAAAAAGAAAAAGTTAAAACCAGTCCGGTCATCTTTCCAATCGTGTACAAGTATAAGAACGGCACTCCGCCCAGTTGCGCCACCCGCAAACGCCCGCTTTTTCAACCAGATCCTGTACACTCTCAGCCCCTGGCTCGATCGCAACCAAACCATGAAAGATACTATTCAACTGAATGCACCCTTCTGGATAACCCGCATAGCGGCTCTCGGCCTCACCTGGTCATGGGCTCTCGTCGCGGTTGGCGTCGGAAAGTACAGCTTCTCATGACAGTCCGCAACGCGGCTAACCATGCATTGCAGGCCTCAACGCTCTAGTCAAGTCTAACCAGATGAAGAACAACGTCAAACGCATTGTTCCATCGCCTACCATTGTCCTCATCGACGACAGCGGTAACGCATGAACCTTTGCTTCGAGGCAGCTTTCTTACGGTCACGTCAGACATATTCCAAGCTGGCGCAGTGGTAACCAGCGTGTCGGGCCTTATCGCTGTGCTCTGCGCGCTGTTTGTTCTATTTCACCTACGCGCCCCACTTCCATCCGCCGCGCTCCGTTTTCAGGGATTCTTCCTCGCGTTCTGCGCCATCTGGCTATTTTCTGCGTTGGTTCCTTTCACGCATTTTTACCGGACGCGTAGTGCCATCGTGCACGCATATATAGGTGGGACATCTGTCCCTGCAGAAGCTGTCAACACAGTAGAGCGTGCTCTTGGATTGACGAGCAGATACAGAGACATTCATTTCCGTAGGTGTTCGACTCTGAGGATTTATCTGCTCTAACGATGGAAATTCATAGTACGTCTAGTAGCTATACTACCTTGGTTCGCCTTTCTCTTCACGGTGATCACGTCCATCATGCTGGTTGTGGCAGCATCACGCATATACGACTTGGATGCGAGTGACGAGGCCAAGCCAGACGTCGCTTGACGTCGTGGTAGTACGTAATAAATACATACATACTAATTATTCATGATCGAGTCATGATAATTGTCAAATCGTGTTTTATGTATCGCGTATGTTTTCTTCAACTATTTAGGAAAAATAAAAAAACAAACTGCCCCAGTGAGGCTCGAACTCACGACCTTCCGATATATAATCTGTTGTTTTAACAGTCGGACGCTGTAACCAACTCAGCCATGGGGCACAATGAAAATGTATAACAGGTGTAATCTCGATGGGAATAGACGGAGTATCTTAAAGATTACAACCTGTATAACCGTACACATTAGATGGAATGTGGTATAGCCGTAATGATGAAAGATTGGTCGAGGAGTGGAGAC
>MIPV01006734.1:7835-19926 GCA_001983365.1 Amanita bisporigera | reverse complement strand
TAGAAGGAGGCTCGCACCCCTATGTTAGGACGGTCTAGGGTTATGTCAGCAAGGTGGCTGTACGGGAACACCGATTAGATCAAGAGATATGGATGGCGGTCAAGCCACATCTTCTCATGGGGGCTGGGTGAGTCTGGGTTGAGGGTCTAGGTTCGTTGCTGCGCGTACACGGTCATGGGGCTGCGTAGTCTGTGTGCACGGACCAGTGCTCATATGTATAAAAGGTGGTGTGTTTGTAGGTAGGAGTCCTTAAGACTCTAGATAGTTTGCTCTACCACAGCTTACTGTTCTATTGTGTCAAATATATCTCTTCTCCACACTCGCCTCATAAGTCTTAGGGTTGTGGTTAGGCTTGTCCTAACAAGGAGGCAATGGAAGAGTATGAACATGGAGTCTGAACAGAAGGATGGTCATCGAACCTCACCTACCAACAGCTCAATGATGGGGAAATGGCAGGAGGTGTGGTAGTGCGCAGGGCCATGCGACACAAATTCCCATTCCTAAGTTGGGCAGGGTTCAAGGAAGAAATGCACAATTTCTTCATGTCAACGGAAACCCAAGAGGCAATGGCCGCACTAATAGCGCTGAAACAAGGAGACTCCTTGGTCGAAGACTACATCATTCATTTCAATGCACAGGCACCCCTATCAGGATGGGACGGCAAGGCCTTGATCGACCTATTCAAGGATCACATCAATCTGGCCCTAGGATGAGAACTGATCCAGCACGGCAATTTACTGGCTAACGTGACCCTGAGGGAAATCCAAGATAGGGCAGTGGAACTGGCAAAGGCATATTGATGAGCAAAGAAAGCATACGGGGGACGAACCAGTTTCACCATGTACAAGGAAAAACCGATAGAAAAACCCGCAAGGCCAACTACATATAAGCCAGTCACAACCGATCCTGATGCAATGGATGTGGACACCACTAAATGCAAGGAATGCATGTGCTACAACTGCGGAAAACCGGGCCATTTTAAGGCGGATTGCAAGGGACGAAAAAGGCAAGGGAAGGATGAGGCAGATGACAATGGAAGAGCTCACTGAGGAGCAATGGATGGAACTAGGGAAGTCGAAGGGTTTTGGCGAAAGCCAGTAGGAGCATGCTCAGCACTACTGGCTCAAAAGGATTCTAGCTCGGACAAGGACTCTTGTATAATAGTACCAGAATTATTATATGAATGCAGGTCACAAATTCACCGAGTGAGAAACCTAAGTATGAGCGCAAAACCACGACTAAGGACATGGACCCCTGAATGGGTATTAAGATGAATTTGGCAGCAGGACAAGAACACTGCTATGCAGTGTTTGCAACAGTGGATACATAATAAACGCAGTGCGGAAGTAAATGAACAACTGCTGGAGCAGTTAAATAAGTTACCTGAAAACGAGGCTTTGTGGAACCTTACATTGCTACGGGGGCAGGTAGTTAAAGCAACAGGGAAACAGGAGATGAATCTCCAAGCAGTTATAACCACCATGAACACTGGAGAAACAATCAAAGTGCAAGCATTGCTAGATTCAGGCTGTACGGGGACGTGCATTAATGATGAGTTTGTGGAAAGATACAAACTCAATAAACGGAGAATGTTACAACCAATGCTGGTATAATGCGGATGGAACCAGAAACGCCATGGGTAGCCTAGAGTACATGACACAATTTAAGCTACGGATCAGGGATCACGAAGAGATCATCGAATGCGGCGTGGCGCGTTTAGGAAAAACGGACTTGTTCATTGGTTATGACTGGTTGCAGAAGCATAATCCAGTAATTGATTGGAAGCGGCAACAAGTAACATTTAGCCGCTGCCCTGGTACATGCTGGAATCACTCGGAGGTCGCGGAACCCGAAGAGGAAATGGATGCAACGGAGCCACTAGAGGATGGTGAAAGATTATTAGCCATGTACATTGGGGAACTGGAGCTCAGACTAAGATTGGTCGCAACCGACATAGCAGCAAAAGAAGCCGCAACTGCTGAGAAGCGTTCACTAGAAGATGTCGTACCCAGGCATTACTTAGGACATCGAAAGGTGTTTGAAAAAGAAACCTTTGATGAATTACCACCGCGACGACCTTGGGACCATGCAATCGAACTAATCCCAGGAGCCAAACCAGTTGATTGCAACATATATCCTCTTAACCGTGTTGAACAGGCACAATTGGACGAATTTTTAAAGGAAAACCTGGAATCGGGCCGAATCCAACCCAGCAAGTCACCAATGGCGTCTCCATTCTTCTTTGTTAAGAAAAAGGATGGGAAGTTACGACCAGTACAGGACTACAGACGGCTCAATGAGATGACAATTAAGAATCAGTATCCATTACCGCTCATTGGGGAATTAGTAGACAAATTGTCAAAGGCCAAGGTTTTCTCAAAGATGGATATCCGATGGGGGTATAATAACATCCGGATCAAGGAGGGTGACAAATGGAAGGCTGCATTCCGTACAAATAGGGGCTTGTTCGAACCACTGGTTATGTTTTTTGGACTCACAAATTCGCCGGCTACCTTCCAGACCATGATGAATGACATATTCCGACAAGAAATCGTGGAGGGATGGGCAGTCATTTACATGGACGACATCTTAGTATTTTCATCATCGCAGGAGGAGCATACAGGGCACGTCAATAGAATCCTAGCGAAACTCGAGGAATATAAGTTGTCACTAAAACCCGAAAAGTGCTGGTTCGATCAGAAACAGATTGACTTCTTAGGTCTCGTTATTAGTCAAGACTCAATTCGTATGGAACAAGGAAAGGTCAGAGCGTTAGCGGCGTGGCCGGAACCCACGTGCAAACAGGAACTGCAGCAGTTTTTGGGGTTCATTAACTTCTATCGACATTTTGTAGAAGGGTTTGCAAAAGTTGCCAAACCATTGACACAGTTAACAGGCAAGGTGGACTGGTTCTGGACAGAGATGCAGTCGACTGCCTTTCAGGGACTGAAAGACCTTGTGGTGAGGGAGGTGGTTCTTAAAATTCTGGACGATGAGGGACAATTCCGAGTAGAGGTAGACGTGTCCGACTTTGCCATTGGAGGAATTCTATCACAACAAGGGAAAGATGAATTGTGGCAACCAGTTGCTTTTATTTCAAAGGCCCTTAACGACGCCGAAAGGAATTATGAGATCTACGATAAAGAGATGCTCGCAGTTATGCACGCATTTTACGAATGGTCACATTATCTCAAAGGTGCCAAGGAAACCGTGGAGGTATTAACGGATCACCACAATTTGACATACTTCTGAAAACCACAGAACCTAAATCGATGACAGGCGCGGTGGGTTACAGACTTGCAGGATTACAATTTCGTAATCAAGAAAGCATCAGTCAGGAAAATCGAACTCAAAGGCTGACTTGTTATCTCGAAGAGCGGGCCATGCACGAGGTGAAAACGATAACGAAGGGGTAATCCTGTTAAAAGAACACCCATTTATCCGAGTCTATGATGACAACAGGGCAATCGAGGATATCGTCAAGGATCTAAGGAAAATTCCGAAATGCCAATGGGAAGCACAGGTCCGGGAAGGTATTGACAAGCAGGACGACGACTTTAAGGTCAAGAATGGACTCGTCACATGGAAGGGAAGGGTGTACGTTCCGGTGCACATCAAACTCCGTGAAAATATCATCCAGATCCATCACTCGTGGGGGCATTTGGGAGTGGCCAAGACACTGGAAAATGTGACGCGCAACTTTTGGTGGCCAAACATGTGTAAGGACATTGAGTGTTACATCCCGGGATGCGAAACCTGCCAAAAGGCAAAAGCGGACAGACAGCCTTGAGCGGCACCATTGATTCCCAATGAAGTACCAATGGAACCATGGGAGGTGGTTTCCGTCGATTTAATGGGTCCATTACCAGAATCCAAGGGCAACGATATGATCATGGTTGTGGTGGATTGTTTTACAAAGAAGTCGTACTTCCTTCCAACAACATCATCGGTGACGTCTCAAGGGGTGGCGGTTCTATTTCGGGATAATGTATTCAGGGAGCATGGATTGCCGCATAAGGTCATCAGTGATCAAGGACCACAGTTCACATCAAAGTTCATGGACAATCTGTACGGAATGATGGGGATCAAGGCTAATTGATCAACGGCATATCATCCGCAGACTGACGGCCAAACGGAGCACGTCAATCAGGAAGTTAAGGAATTCCTGACGATGTTCGTAAATCATCAGCAGGATAACTGGAGCGACTGGTTAGCAGTGGTGCAATTTTGTCATAACGATCGAGTACACTCGGCCATGGGATACTCCCCATTTTTCATGAATTACGGACGACACCCAAACAAAGGACTTAACCCCACGCACATGCCCAAAGTCGTCGCTGTCGAAGACTTGGCCAAAGCAGTCGAGGATGTACACGCCAAAGCTAAGCAAGCCCTGAACAAGGCAGCAGACATCATGAAACGGTGATATGACTCCCATTGGCAGGAAGCGTGACAATACAAACCGGGTGACAAAGTGTATCTCAGTATGGAGAACTTGCCTGTTATACGTGCTACTAAAAAGTTCGATGGCAAATTCGTGGGTCCTTTGGAGGTTGTCAAGAAGATCGGTGAGTCCGCATACCAACTCAAGATTCCGGCTTCATGGAAGATATACAACGTATTTAATGAGGTCCTCCTCAAACCCTACCATGAACCCACTTTCCCTGGTCAAAAGGAGAAAGCGACGCAACGCAAAGAGTTACAAATGGTGGAGGAGTCCCAAGACGATGAATACAAAGTCGAGGAAGTCATTGATAGCCGAGTTAGCGGTTGGGCCGGCAGACGTCTGGAATATTTGGTCAAATGGAAAAATTACCCTGTGGAGGAATCGACATGGGAACCTGCTGAAAACCTCACAAACACTAAGAAGGAGGTTCAGAAATTCCACAAGGCAAATCCAGGAGCTCCAAGACGGGTGGCCAATACTCATGAACTGCGTTACCGCAAATGGGAAAATCACACACAGGCATCGGTGCCCAAACGCTTGTTTGGATGGGAAGATGGAAAATTTGAACGCAATTACCTTGAACGGCTAGAGAGGAACTGGCGCATCCACAGACAGCATTCATAGAACCTCATATATAGCACATCCACATCCACACATACAGTGTTCATTGAACCTCATATATCATACTTCTACATCCACAGTGTGTTCATGGAACCTCCATCCATATCCACAGACAGTTTGTGCAACCTCCTATATTGCAAGTCCATGTCCACAGAGTGTGTTTGTGGAACCTCATATATTGCATGTCCACATCCACAGACAGTGTTTGTTGAACCTTGTATATTGGATCTCTATAACCACACACAGTGTTCATTGAACCTCATATATTACATCCACATCCACAGACAGTGTTCATGAAACCTCCATCCATATCAACAGACAAGTCAAACCTCGTATATTGCAAGTCCATGTCCACAGATGGTGTTTGTTGAACCTCATGCATGTCCATGTCCACAGACAGTGTTCATAGAACATCATATATTGCACATCAATGTCCAATCATATTATGGCACATTGCTTTGTCAGTTATTCATTGAAAAATGAGGTTCAACAAACTTCATGTTGGTGAACAGCATACAATCCCTAAACATATTGCAGCACAACACTTTGTCAGTTATTCATTGAAAACAAGGTTCAATGAACCTTGTGCACAGGGTGAACATCATACAAACCCCAATCACAGCATAATGCATTGTCAGTTGTTGATTGAAACACAAGGTTCAACAAACCTCATGTTGATGAACAGTGTGTTGGTTGAAAAATGAGGTTCGACGAACCTCATGTTGGTGAACACTGTACAATCCCTAATCTGTCAGTTGTTGATTGTTTGTTAGTGAACACTTTACAATCCCTAATCATCAGTTGTTGATTGAAAACAAGGTTCAACGAACCTCATGTTGGTGAGCACCGTACAAACCCTAATCATAGCATAATGCATTGCAAGGTTTGACAAACCTACATGTTAGTGAACACTGTACAATCCCTAATCATAGCACAATGCATTGTCAGTTGTTGATTGAAAAACAAGGTTCAACAAACCTCATGTTAGTGAACAGCATACAATCCCTAATCATGGCACAATGCATTGTCAGTTGTTGATTGAAAAACGAGGTTCGATGAACCTCATGTTGGTGAGCACCATACAATCCCTAATCACAGCATAATGCATTGCAAGGTTCGACAAACCTACATATTAGTGAAAACCGTACAATCCCTAATCATAGCACAATGCATTGTCAGTTGTTGATTGAAAAACGAGGTTCGACGAACCTCAAACCTACATGTTAGTGAACACTGTACAATCCCTAATCATAGCACAATGCATTGTCAGTTGTTGATTGAAAAACAAGGTTCGATGAACCTCATGTTAGTGAGCACTGTATAATCCCTAATCATCAGTTGTTGATTGAAAAACGAGGTTCGACAAACCTCATGTTAGTGAGCACTGTATAATCCCTAATCATCAGTTGTTGATTGAAAAACAAGGTTCGACAAACCTCATGTTAGTGAGCACTGTATAATCCCTAATCATCAGTTGTTGATTGACAAATGAGGTTCGACGAACCTCATGTTGGTGAACACCGTACAATCCCTAATTGTCAGTTGTTGATTGACAAATGAGGTTCGATGAACCTCATGTTGGTGAACACCGTACAATCCCTAATTGTCAGTTGTTGATTGACAAATGAGGTTTGACGAACCTCATGTTAGTGAACACCGTACAATCCCTAGTTGTCAGTTGTTGATTGAGAAACGAGGTTCGACAAACCTCATGTTAGTGAGCACTGTATAATCCCTAGTTGTCAGTTGTTGATTGAGAAACGAGGTTCGACAAACCTCATGTTAGTGAGCACTGTATAATCCCTAGTTGTCAGTTGTTGATTGAAAAACGAGGTTCGACGAACCTCATGTTAGTGAGCACTGTATAATCCCTAGTTGTCAGTTGTTGATTGAAAAACGAGGTTCGACGAACCTCATGTTAGTGAACACTGTACAATCCCTAATTGTCAGTTGTTGATTGAAAAACGAGGTTTGACGAACCTCATGTTGGTGAACACCGTACAATCCCTAATTGTCAGTTGTTGATTGACAAATGAGGTTCGATGAACCTCATGTTGGTGAACACTGTACAATCCCTAATTGTCAGTTGTTGATTGACAAACGAGGTTTGACGAACCTCATGTTAGTGAACACTGTACAATCCCTAATTGTCAGTTGTTGATTGAAAAACGAGGTTTGACGAACCTCATGTTAGTGAGCACTGTACAATCCCTAGTTGTCAGTTGTTGATTGACAAATGAGGTTCGTTGAACCTCATGTTAGTGAACACTGTATAATCCCTAATTGTCAGTTGTTGATTGAAAAACGAGGTTCGACGAACCTCATGTTGGTGAACACCGTACAATCCCTAATTGTCAGTTGTTGATTGACAAACAAGGTTCGACAAACCTCATGTTAGTGAACACTGTACAATCCCTAATTGTCAGTTGTTGATTGAAAAACGAGGTTCGACAAACCTCATGTTGGTGAACACCGTACAATCCCTAATTGTCAGTTGTTGATTGACAAATGAGGTTTGACAAACCTCATGTTAGTGAACACTGTACAATCCCTAATCTGTCAGTTGATTGAAAACAAGGTTCAACGAACCTCATGTTGGTGAACAGTGTACAATCCCTTATCATGGCACAATGCTTTGTCAGTTGTTGATTGAAAAACGAGGTTTGACAAACCTCGTGCTTGTGAATAGCATGAGTCTATATCCTATTCCCTAAATATTATACTACTTGCCACTTTGTCACTTGTTCATAAACAATCCAGAAATGAGGTTCAACAAACCTTGTGTTTGTGAATACCGTAAGTCTATACCCTATACCCTAACTATCGTACGCTACTTGCTGCTTTATCACTTGTTTATCACTTTATCACTTGTTTATAAACAATCCAGAAACCAGGTTCGACGAACCTCGTGTTTGTGAATACCGTAGGTCTATACCCTATTCCCTAACTATCGTACGCTACTTGCTGCTTTATCACTTGTTTATAAACAATCCAGAAACAAGGTTCGACAAACCTCGTGTTTGTGAATACTGTGGGTCTATATCCTATTCCCTAACTATCATACGCTACTTGCTGCTTTATCACTTGTTTATAAACAATCCAGAAACAAGGTTCGATGAACCTTGTGTTTGTGAATACCGTGGGTCTATACCCTATTCCCTAAATATTTACTACTTGCCACTTTATCACTTGTTTATAAACAATCCAGAAACCAGGTTCGACGAACCTCGTGTTTGTGAATACCGTAGGTCTATACCCTATTCCCTAACTATCGTACGCTACTTGCTGCTTTATCACTTGTTTATAAACAATCCAGAAACAAGGTTCGACAAACCTCGTGTTTGTGAATACCGTGGGTCTATATCCTATTCCCTAACTATCATACGCTACTTGCTGCTTTATCACTTGTTTATAAACAATCCAGAAACAAGGTTCGACGAACCTTGTGTTTGTGAATACCGTGGGTCTATACCCTATTCCCTAAATATTTGCCACTTTATCACTTGTTTATAAACAATCCAGAAATGAGGTTCGACGAACCTTGTGTTTGCGAATAGCGTCCCATTCCCTAGATATTGTACACTACTTTATCACTTGTTTATAAACAATCCAAAAATGAGGTTCGACGAACCTCGTGTTTGCGAATAGTGTCCCAATCCCTAGATATTGCAAACATCAGGGTACATCCAGTCTGCTTGACAGCGATAGAAATGACATGTTCCACAGAGCATCCACCCTGGATTGCAGACACATGAGTAGAACTCATATGCATCCAGCTGATCAGTGTGAGTTTGCGCACTGGTGACGATGCATGAGTGACGTAGTGACCAACTGAGACTGGTGGGACGATTAGATAATGACAAACTCAGGGTTCATGCACCAACCTTATGTCAGCACCCACGTGTCGCAAAGAAGCATGATTAGATCAAGTTGGCAGGCAGTGAGCAGATGAGGGAGCAGAGCAGCAGTGAGGCAGCAAACAGGTGCAAGTGGCAGAGAGTAGACAAGGAGCAGAGTACCGGTGAGGGAGCAGGTGGCCAGTGGGTGGATGGGGGAGCAGATGAGGGCGACACACAGGGAAAAACATGCAAAGAGTCAAGCGAGATGGCACGACTACATAGAAAAAGTAAAGCTCACCTCATCCGTTGCAGAAAAAGAAAAATCTCCAACTGCTTCACAGCAGATGTCGTTCACTCCACCAGCGAGTGTTGGGTATGTCAAAGATGCGAAAGAAAAGAGGTTCAAAAAGGTGTTGTTTCATGTGTCCTTCGTAGTTGATCTTAATTATGCTAAATTATGAGACATTCATGAATGGGCATTAAGAGTACATTAAAAGGTTTACTTGTACTTAGCAATTTTTGGTCTAATATAGTTTAATTCAATGATGGTCTCCCAATCCTTATTTCCGGCCTCTCTTTGTGTCCTTCCTTGAGAAGGGATTCCTAGACTTTGGGAGCGATGGAGGTGGACTGATCTGACGCCCACTAGAACCCTGTGAAAATAGGGTGGGCTGACGAATTAAAGGTGCTTTGAAAAGGGCAGGTGGAGAGGCTGGAACAATCGGTGAGCTGGGATAGTCCACAATTGGCAAAGCTCGACTTGTCTGATGCAAAGGCATCGAAAATGCAGGTGCGCTGATACCAAAATCAGGCAAAGATGCTAGTGCAATATCTCATCAGTATGCATAAAATATGGTTGATGACAACTTACAGCTATTATGGTTGCTGTAGTTAAACCCTTGTCAACGTTTCTTCTTCTTGTGTTCTGGGCTATCTATAAACAATTCATGAATACAAAACCACTTGTGAATTTGATAGAATACATACTGGGCGACTCTTCACGGAGTCTGCGAGTACCAAACTGCGTCTGGCACACAGGTGTCGAAAACGTAGCTTCTTCAACATCGCTTGTTGTGCTACTGGCAGCACCCAAACTGTCACTCAGTGTGAGATCTTCAAGGCTGGCATCACCCAAACCATCACTTGTGAGATGTTCAAGGCTGCTACTGCAACCGCCGAAGCCATCTCCATCACTCATCTGCACATCAGCGCCCAAGTCCACTACCTCCAGGTCAATGGTAGAACAAGGGTTTGTGTCACTTGTGGATGCAGGCTGCATCTCCGGGCCTGCCTTCTGCTGTGCCTTGGGCTTCCTGCTGCGCCTCCCTTGCTTCCCATTTTTGCCAGTCTCAGCTTTCTCAACGCTGTTTTGATCATCTACCATTGCCTTAGTATTTTTCTTGACCAAATCCTGATACTCCAGTTCATTTTCGAGGTAATCGTCCTGTGGCAATGTTATATTTTTGCCGGAGAATAGGTTGAACATATCTGTTTGTCAGAATGAGAAAAACCTATGGTTTTAGTGGCAGATAATGAACGCCTCACCTTTTCCTCCATCCTTTTGGAGAAAGGCCTCTAGCATGTCATGCTTTCCATGTGCAAGGGAAGACAGAATGATGTCTGCCGTTTCGTCTGCGAGGATATGGTAGCATTTGACCACCTTCTTCTGGGGCTGGTGATGGGCACGGCCTCGAATCTGTCGCTCATCCTGAGCACTCCATGGTTGGTCCTGGGCTTAATTAGTATATACATCATGTGTGGAGAGCAATATCGCACAAGGAATATTATAACTGAAGCCACTGACAGATTCAAGCCTACCGAGCCCACCGATGATATGATAAGTACTCGTTGGGTGGAATTGTTGCAAAACTTCTTGACCGTCTTCGCTCTCTGATGAAAGGTCATCTGGCCATCAATGTACATGTATTTGACCGAGTAAAGGTCCAGTACCTGTGAGGTGCTGAGATTACACACAGATAAGCACAAGAAAACATACGTTACGGAGTAGAGGACCGAGGGAAGGGAATTCTTGATATATTATGATTTTTGTATCCCGCTTAATGGTTTCTCCAGGGTTTGCGGTAGGAATTGGAGGAAAGACAACCATTCCATCTTGGAAAATCATACCAGGTGCGTCGTCTCGAGCCAAGATGTGTCGACACATGCATGCACAAGTATCAAACTTGGTGGATTTTTTTTCGTACCACTCCTCGAGTGTCTTGAAGGTTGGGATCTCTTCTGCGAGATCATACCTAGCGTATGCAACACATTTACGGTGTTCGATGTAGAAACTGCGCGACACAATCATTAGCATCCCATTGGACGCTGCAACGCTGATGGTTATGAGTTAGACATGGCGAGGCAAGGAACTTGAAGAGTATACCTCTCTTTGACTCAATCTGCCAGCTCCGCGATAATCTCCATCTCCCGCGGTGTTGGCTTTACGAGCACCATGTGCTCTTCATACAGCAGCAGGCTGAGGAGTGGCTGGCCCTCCCAGTTTAAGCTGGTGAGAGTCCGGCGGAGAATCCGACCGCCAAATTGGCCTTGCATCCGCAGGGCGATGGCTACTTGACAATCCTTTGTGGCATTGGCATTTACCACCTCCAAGCCACACTTCGCTTTTCTGATATTGCTTGCATCCGCCTTCTCTTCCAAAAGGGCCTCACCATCCAGGAAGTGTTGTATGCCTACAAAGCGACCCATCCCTGCAATGTCCTGGTGAATTGATTTGGTTGGTTGTTAGTTGATTGCCTGTTATGAATCATCACGCGCCTTTGTGGAGGTCTGCAGCGGCGTTCCTGTCAATATTAGCCTAATCACACTGCGCTCTAATAGAAGGAGCACAGAGGAATGCTTGGAACCTACATTTCGAAATACATGTGCCTCGTCCAAAGTGACGGACAGATATTCTTGCCCATACAAGGTATTTTGCACACACGATGCATAAGTAGATTGTCGACAGGGATGGCACCAAGGCAGTGCAGATGACGTAGTTGGCTTTGACCATGCGTAGAGCATGCCAAAGTCCTGTTGTAGTGCCTACAAGCACCGTTAATACCTAAGAAGTGGTTGGCTGTTAAGTGCTTACCGAATGGGAGGCCAGAATGATCCTGCTGGACATAGGATGTTTTGACATTGCAAATGGTCCGTCCGGAGCCCAGAATTGTTGACGCAGTGCGCG